>CAJNDT010000080.1:236988-522892 GCA_905221615.1 Symbiodinium sp. CCMP2592
TAAACCTGTAAACTTGACTCACATTGACAAAATTAAATTAAAGAACAATATACCACTCCACAAATGCGGATGAACTAGTCGATCCCTCCCAGTGACTCCAGCCTCAACCTTCAGCGGAACGAAGTACACGAACTCCGATGGGCCAGAGCAGAGGCTGTAGCCAGGGGGCAGCTGGTCCCTGAACCAAGACTGACTCGGATCGCTCCATGCATTGGCTCCCAGCCCACGATCGCAGTACTCGGGCAACTCGCCCGGCTTCTCCTCAGGACGCCAGGGCTGCCCGCGGGAATCCACCAGACCCGTACCATGGAGCGACTGCTCCGCTTGCTGACCAGCAGGCGCCTTCGCCTTCGGCCTGGCCTTCAGTAGTGACGATGATGAGGCCTGTTCGACCTGGGTGGCCTCCACCCCCTTCGGCCTGGCTCCCACTGACGAGGTCGCCTCGACCTGGGGCTTCACCCCTGACGCCGATGATGACGAGGTCACCTTGACCTGGCCCTCGGTCACCTCAACCTCGACGGACTCGGCTTTCCGCTTCCGGCTGGCCTGTGCCTTCTTCCTCAGCTTCGTCCGGGCCCTTTTGCTCGCCATCTTATCGGCCAGGAAGTGCTTCTTTCTGAATTTGTTCGGCCCGTCCTCAGTCATTTAAAGAATCAGACTGACAAAGGATCAGATTTATGAGTTCTGATGCCTAATTAATTAAGTGATCGTTTATTCAACTTCACTCCAGAACGTTCAACTAGCAATTTAGTTAGTATGGATTGAATCACAAACATTTACATGAAGTCAAAGTCAAAGTAATAATGTGAGACACATTACCGGTTGCCGCTGTGTTGCTGAGCCATAAGTGCAGTTTGCTAGATGTGATGTAGTTAAGTTGTAGTCAAGACAGGACTACTAAGTTATGACCAAGCACTTCATTATAGCCACTTACTTACTTGTTGCTCCAGCTCAACAACCTTACTGCTGACTTAATAGTCTTAAAAAGTTAGATAGTTAACATGAACTTAATAACATGCACAGATGCTGCAAACTAAATAAATCCCGATTGATTGATTGATGTGGGTCTGCCGATAATTGATAAAGAATGAGGTTAAACTACGATGGTAATAAACAATTAACAATCAATATTTTTATTTACACATTTCAGATTTCACGACATGGATTACACAGGCAGTGAACGAGGGTAGTTACAAAGTTTGAATTTAAATTTAATACTACATTGAATTTATCTGAATTTCAGGATTTTTTTTTAAAAAATGAAAAGTGAATTATTAATTCAGGGTGAGTGAAGTGGGGCCACGGTGAAAATACGTTGTTTACGAAACTTGACTAGACAAACTGTTGCTGCTGGGCCAAAGTTCGGGCTGAATCAGCCCAGGATAGCAACAATCCTTCTTCCCCATCTTCACCAACCTCCAGCCAGGCTGGACCCCGCACTGCGCCGCAGGGCTCCCCTTGAAGACTGTTTCTACCCTCAACCCAGGGAGCCCCTGCAGCCCGTCCTCCCGGGACTCCCGGGGATTTTTCTCAATCGCGAACCCATATCTGGTGTGGGGGACTCCCAGGTTGACCTCAACCTCCTCCCACGTCCCGTTTGGCATCGGGACAGCAAACCGCAGGAGCCCCTCATTCCCCTGCTCGTCTTTGATCTCAATTTTCGCTTTCTCCATGACAAAGAGACGCTCCTCATCACCATCCGTGGAGTCATCCTCCCAGAACTGGCCCCACTCCAGTGAATCCAGTGACTCCACTGACGACGAGCTGCTCGGGGACCCCCCGGGGGCACTGCCCCCACGACTGCTCCGTGCAGTTATCTCCTGGGATGGTGAAACAATGATTGCCATGTTGCGGAAAAGTTTTCGAGTTGGAGTGAAAGACCATTGCAAGGCTTTAATAGTAGTACTATAGAATAATACTAGAAGTGCTAACTTACTTTTATTATTAGGTTGAATTCTGAATCGAAATCCGAAACTTCATCGTCAAAATCTTAGCAGGATGATGACCAGTCAGACTGACTAAGATGATAACCTGTTCGACGTATTCGACTCAACTGTCAACTTGTGCTTAATTATTAACTAATTAGTTAGTTAATTAATTAATAGTAGTTACACAATGAAAAGTAGCCTTGACTTTGACTCGACAGTGGCCAGACATTCAGTTCAAGCCACTGAAAAGTTAAACTGACTGGATTAATTATTAATTTAAGTGACGTCGTACAACCTGTCTCAGGATGTCATTTCAAATTCCCACTCAGTTGATTCTCAAGCCTCCAGCGATGGAAAACGACGACATATCCATGCCGCTGTCTGTGGTTAAATTAAAAAATCTGACAAAGTCATTCATGATATGAGGTCGTGACTGCTCAGTAGTCAGTCAATAAAAAACAAGCAAACCTTTGATCTGGATTACAAGTCTAACAATTATAAAACTAACGACAGGGACTATTCAGGTTCAGTGTTCGATGAAAGTTTAGTGTAACTTATTTTATTTGTCAGCTACTGAATGCTACAGTCACAGATAACCATCAACGACCACCAAAAAAAGGAAATTGATATCATTACCCACTTGTTGCATATCTTGTAATCTGTAGTTACCATTTAAAACCAGCGACATGTAATGATAACTGCCAGACTCTTATTTTTGTTGTAGTGATTGTTTTTAAACCAGTAATACTATTGTATTATTCATAGTAACCAGTCAGCTACCAGCTAACTCGACAGCGAAAGTAAGTCACTTCAGTTAATATATTGTATTATAACTAAGGTTTAAATCCTAGCCTTCGACTGAACGAATGTCTGTCTGTCTGACTGTCTGTCTGTCTGTTTCAGTCTCTGGCTGACAAATCACATGAATCATCATTACCCAATGCTTCTGGACATTAGTAGTAAATGCTTTAAGCCCAAACCCGGCCCTCGCCCAGAAAGCCCCTAACCTGCCTGACTCAGACGGTAATAAAAATGTCGATTGGCTTATATATACAATAATAAATAATAATTGTACTGACTGAATTTGAATCAAGTGTCCTTCCCGGGAAGATTCTCCCCGCCCTCGCCGTCAGTGTCGTCCGCCGGAGATGTTGGAGTCAGAACCGCCCCATCGCCAGCCGGGGCCACTGCCGCCGGGGCCGCATTGCCAGCCGGGGCCACTGCCGCCGGGGCCGCATTGCCAGCCGGGGCCACTGCCGCCGGGGCCGCAGAGGCCACTGCCCCATCGCCAGCCGGGGCCACTGCCACCGGGGGCAAACCATCCTCAGTGCTCAGGGGTCACTGTCAAACAAGGTAAGATCCATGTTATTTCATGTTTAACTACGAAGTAACCAGCTACCTGAGTCTACGATCAATTCAATTAACTTGACTTAGGAGATGTATTAATTACTACAGTCATATCAAAAAAATCGTTAATTATTATATTCGATCACAAAGTTTGACTTGATATTTATCTTTAATAGGAACAGTTAAATTAAATTTTAATTTACCTACGCATAACGTAACATTTAGTAGTAAGTTGACAAGTGATTAAAGTTCAGAACTCTTGTCATTTCTCACACATAGTGTTTGTTAGTTACTGAACTAATGACATTGTTTAATAACTTGTCAATATGACTCATGGAATCTGAGAGTGAATACAGGATGCAGACATCTAAATTATTTACCGCCTTAACTGGAATCTGGGTCCCGCCTTCCACTGCTTGTGGGCCCGCTTCTGCTTCCGCTTCAGGTCGTGCGCTTTACCACCCATGGAGTCAGCAGCCATCTCGGGCGCCCATGCATCATGCAAAAGCCCTGACTCCGATCTTAATTCCGTTACGTTAGATTATTATTGCTGTGACTTTCAATAATGCAATTTGCTGGGTATCGCAGTGTCACTGTATGCATGAAGTCTGAATCAGTCTGAATTACTTTTTATAATAATACTATTTAATTTAAATTTACTAATACTGTTACGGACCTTTTGTAATGTTAGTTAAATCAGTTTATCGTCGTAGTGAAACTCTTCGGACTTCTGGCCTCAGTGAGTGCACCTCACTGCCGAAGTTTGAGCTGTGCAACAGCTGACTCGGATCGGAGGTGGACTTAGACTGTGAGTGACTCTCAGATTATTGAATTGATCCGTCACAGCTTAGACTAGATTGATTCCGATTGAAATTAGTCGGCGAATGTTGTAATTTCGGACTTCTGTCTTAGAGTCTTAGTCTATCATGAACAATGAACAAGGAGTCCCGTCAATAATTGTAGCATATTTAATCGGCATGATGGGCGGGTGCAACGCCAGCAAGGTAGTAGAATACGTTACTTACTAATTCGATTCGGGACTGACAGAACTCAATTCCATGAATGAAGAAGGCAAATGTAGACTGTACAGTACTGCGTCTCTCAGACGTCTCAATCTCGAGAAGATATGTGTTTCCATCCGCTGCAGGTGTAATTCATTTTACTTAGACAATGAGACAGAAATCCCAGATCTATTCAATTGATGATTCTTACCGAGACTCCAAGCATGACAATGACAAGTTTCAATGACTGACTAAGACTAAGGCTTCAATCCGCAGATTGTCTGCATGAGTCATTGTTATTACACTTGTAACTTAGAAGTGTGACATTGAAATGACATTAATGATGACGAGTTAACAGCACCTGACCGAGGGTCCTGACAACTCTAATTCAATTCAGACTCAACTAATCAATAAAGAACGGCCTGTTCAGTTCAGTTCTGTCGATACTGGTCTCAGGACTCGACTCGATTCTCAATAAATTAAAGGTGACGGTTTGAGTGTGTTAGATATGATTCATCGGTGGCGGGGGCTGCGAGAGTTAGTTGGGGTTGACACTGCAGTGAAGGATGCTTCTTTCAATCTTTCAGTGTAGTTTCCTTTGATTTGGCATCTAAATTACTACTTGACTAAAGTTCTAAGTCAGGGTTTGGGGTTTTATTTTTATTGTTATATTATTATTATTATTATATTATGAGGGTGTCAAACTCTCGGAAGGGCTGGGCACAGGAGCACCGATTACGTGTTGAGGTCGAGGTCCAGTTTAAAATTAAGACATGTTGCTAGGGTTTCCGGGTTTTATCGAGTGGTTCAGGATTTAGTGCAGAACAGCATGAAATTGAAAACCCAATGATTCATACCCGCCAACTGAATGCAACAACCTCACCGAATTATTGCATAAACCACGCAAAACCCTCGATCCCAAACATCAACCCAACACCCCAGTAACCCTGAAAGCCCAATCACAACAACACCATCACCACCGGTACTACTAACTACGTCTACGACTGAGCAGTAGAGGTAGAAGTACTAGTAGTCGGACTACTAACTAGTACTTCTACCTCTACTGCTGCTACTACTACTACTGCTACTACTGCTACATACTACTAGTACTACTACTACTACCACTACTGCTACATACTACTAGTACTACTACTACTACTACTACCACTACTGCTACTAATAATACTGCTACTAAGTACCACTGCTACTACTACTACAACTACTACTACTACTCTACTACTACTACTACTGCTACTACTACTAACTAGTACTACTAATACTGCTACTTACTAAGACTAACTCCTACTACGACTTCTACCCATTGATTGCCGGTTGCTAGTACTGTACTACTTGCTACTATTACTTCTACGACTACTACTACTACTACTACTACTAGAAATACTACTACTACTACTACTAAGTACTACTACTACTACTACTACTACTACCACTACTAGTAGTAGTAGTACTACTACTACTACTCCTGCTCAGTTACTACCACGTATTATTATTTCTACTACTACTACTACTACTGCTACTACTACTACTTACTATTACTAGTATACTAGTAATTACTACTACTACTACTGCTAGTACTGCTAGTAGTAGTACTACTACTACTACTAAGTACTACTGCTACTGCTTCTACCACTACTACTAACTACTACGACTACGACTACTGCTTCAACCACTACTAGTAACTACTACTACTACTACTGCTACTACTACGACTACTACTACTACTAACCACTACTACTACTACTACTACGACTACTACTAACTACTACTACTACTACTACTACTACTACTACTACTACTACTACTACTACTACTACTACTACTACTAACTAACCACTACTACTACTACTACGACTACTTTCTCTACTACTACTACTACTACTAGTTTGTTTTACTACTACTATTACTACTACTACGACTACTACTACTACTACTACTACTACTACTACTACTACTACTACTACTACTACTAAGACTACTACTAACTACTGTTACTACTACTTTTGATTAAAAATAGTACTAGTACTACTACTACTACTAACTACTACTACTACTACTACTACTACTACTACTACTACTACTACTACTACTACGACTACTACTGCTGTATTTAAAATACTACTTAACTTACTGCCAGTACTGTTAAACTGTGAATCGACTGCTTGCTACTAACGCTAACCACTACTCCTACTACTACTACTACTACTAAACTACTACTACTACTACTATTACTACTACTACTACTACTACTACTACTACTACTACTACTGCTGACTGACTCTGACTGACTAGTACTACTACTAAATATAATAATAATAATTATAATAATACTTCTACTACTAGCTAATTTTAAGTTACTGGCTGTGACTATCATGACTACTGGCAGAGGTTCATGAGCTGCCTGACTGATCGTTGCTGTTTCCTGGCCTGAGTCTCAGCAAATGGCAGTCGGCCATATTATAAAAAAGTTATGCATATAATATTTTATTCTAATATATTTCACACTGGTAACCGCTGAGTTAAAGTAACCACACAGTACAGTATCAACGAATTGTTGAAGCTAAAACTTTGATTTGGCTCGAATCTCATGTGATTCATCCTTGAATATCGGTATTGAATGTTCCTTGGTATTTTATTATCACTTCTGTACCTGCTGAACGACTATCCTTGACAAGACTCCAGGACTCCAAAGCAAATTTCAACGGCTGTGAGTGTCGAGCTGCTTAGCAGCAGTAGTCACTGAAGCTACTTGCCAAATAATAAACGACATTTATTTAAACATATCGGTGCATCAGTTACAGTTATTATATATTATATTCATGTAGTACTGTCTCTTTGTTGAATTGTTCTTACTTTTCCTTATAAAACTGAATATTTAATTATTTAATTACATGGATATCGTCAACTGTAGTAGATAACTAGTTATGATTCTTTGTTTAATACATTAGTTGAAAGTTATATATTCTATGAATCGGGTGAACGAGAATCCTGAGAACAATGACTCCACAATTGTTCTGTTTGAATGACCAGGATATTATTCTAGTAACACAATGTAACATCTTCGCCTTAGTTATACTTATTACTTGCAGAATTTCAGATCATTTTCATCAGCAATTAATAATGATGGCAAGTGTTTGATCTAAGATTTCGTTGGCTTCTGAACTAATTAATTAATAAATAAACTATTCTATTCGTTTCTCCTGAATGCTGAATCATTGACACACCATATATTCAATTACAAATTTACTTTAAGTCAACAAGTTGAACTATAACTATAACTCACTTGTATTATTTTAATAATCAATCTCTCTGCTAACACTTAACTAACTTAGTACTCGACAGTTGCAGGCCCCGCAGACCCCTGATATTACTAGACTTTAGTCGTGACTAATGCTAGCACTTGAATGAATATGATTCTCTGATTTGGTAGACCAGATACTCAATTGATTAACCAATCATATCTGATATATAATTAATTACATATAATATTATATCCCAGATTCATCCCTGAAATTTTGAAGTTTATTAATAAACCAGGCTCCTCGGTCCTCCGTCGATGCCAGCAGCCAGGCAGCACGTCGGCAGCGGCGGGGAGGGCCACGAGGGTTTTCACGCCCCGGGCCGAGTCGTGGTCGTCCAGAGGTGTCCCGGTGGGTGGACAACGGACAGGGCAATCATTCATTATTGACTGACATCGGAATGCTAACTTGACTTGTAGTTCAATACATATTACGAACACGCAGGTACAAATTAAATAAACATCCTGCACATTAAAAAAGCTGAGTTGTCGATTAGAGTTTGTTCAGAAACTGAAGTTTGCAACCTAACTGGTAATACTTCTAGTTCTGAAGTTCAATGTTAAACAACTGTTAAACTGTTAATTGATTTTGTTTCTGTGTTTGAACTGTCTGCTGGCTATTTACTTATTATTAAATTATTTACAAACGAGATCATCTTACTTTACTTGGTTGGTGTGGGTGTATCATACATAATTCAACATGTTAGTTATATGATATATAATTATTTTACAAGTTTATAACATACTCGTGCTATGGCAACGTAAATAATGTCCTGTAGCTAAAATTTATGTCGTCTTGTCTTTAGTAATTAGAACAGTTAGAAGAGGTTAGTTAAATGTATATTTAATTATAATACATCGACTTATTATCAGCAGCTGGCTTAAGAACATGATCATGTTAGCGGTGTTTGTTTCGATTCGAATTAGCAGCATTTAGTTTCAAGTCGCTGCGGGCTTACCCATGCCCGACGACAAACATCTCTGGAGGAAGAGTGCAAAACAACAGCACAACAACTGCAACAACTGCAACAACAACAACAACCCCACAGCCACAGCAGGAATCAACAACAACGACTGCAACACACAACAGCAACAACCCAGGCCATAACAATCCAAGACTAACTAAGTCACACATATACTACTACATTGTCTCAACATCAGACATCAGCAACAGCATCACTGAGTGATGTTGCCAAATCACACGACGACGACAACAACAACAATGAATCCACAACAACCACGACTACAACAACAATGATGACGACAACGACAAACAACCACCGCAAACAACAACATCACCACTAACAACAAGAAATGAGGAAGAACAATAACAACAAGTACGTAACTTCAACAGCAAGTAATTACAACAGCACGTTTGATTAAAATTAAAAAAATAAAGACAGCAAGTTGTAGCAACAACAACAACAGTCAACAAGCTACCAACAACAACAAGTAACAAGCAACAACACCAGCACCAGCTCACCACAACGACAACACCACCACCGAAAACAACAACTGAGCGGCGACAACCACAACCCAGCTGACCCAGGACAGCAATGCAACATGAACAGCCACAACAACTACTGCTAAACACCATCAATAATGAGCAATCGACAACTTCAGCAACTGCAACAGCATCGGGCGCAACAACAAGGACACACCGACACCAACATGACTCAAATGACCGTGACTGACAAACTGCAGCAACAACAACAGCAGGAGCAACAACAACAAACAACAGCAAGTAATACTACGACAACTACTCCATTTCTGTTTCATGTCAAATGAGTCGCAACGACGGCAACAACTACGACAGCGACTGTTATTTAATTGATAATATTAAGTTAATAATTAACTTAACTTATTAATTAATAGCAGAAAATTTGAAAATACTTTAGTCTTAATTAATTAATAAATAAATAGTACGACAACACCAGCAACAACAATGACAATGCCATTGACGACGTGTGATAATCTGAGCTGAACGATGAATAAGTTGAGTGTTGAACAATCAGATCAATAAACCTCAATTAATTATGGTCAAAAAACATGACTGACTGACTGATTAATTGATTGATTATGTTGATTGATTTGTTGATTAATGACGATTGATTGATGATTGAAATCGATTATTAGATTAGATGGGTTACAGATTGTGTCAATGTTTGAATGACTCTGTCAACCCATCAGTCATCTTTACTACTGAAACCTAATTTTTTAAATTTAATTAATTAATTTATACATTATTGTCATCATCACCCGAGTCCGTTCTTGCCAACGGGCCCGTTTTTTGCACACCTGGCACTGCCAGTGGCAGGTGTGCAAACTTAAACTCCGGATGTTTATGATAGAACATATAGTGTGACTCAGTGGTTGTGGCACCGGGGGAATTCTCGGACCCTGTACTGTACGCCACTGAACCACTGAAGTCACTTCAATTTCAACCCTTCAGTGCATAAATTATCTAGTCGTCATCATTGTCGACGTCAGACTGAGTCTGTGACACGTGAGTGGCTGTGGCACCAGGGATTTCTCACCTGGTACGCCACTGAACCACGACGTGTCGTCAGGTGAGTGGCTGTGGCACCAGGGATTTCTCACCTGGTACGCCACTGAACCACGACGTGTCGTCAGTGGCCGTGTGTGGCACCGGGGATTTCTCGCCCGGTACTACTGCACTGAACCACGATATGTCGTCTGTCAGTCAGTGGCCGTGGCACCGGGGATTTCTCGCCTGGTACGCCACTGAACGCCACTGAACCACGGTGTGTCGTCAGTGGCCGTAGCACCGGGGATTTCTCGCCCTACTACACTGACTGACGTGTCGTCTGTCAGTCAGTGGCTGTGGCACCGTGGCACCGGGGATTTCTCGCCCGGTACGACACTGAACCACGATGGCACCGGGGATTTCTCACCCGGTATGCCACTGAACCACCGAGCGACGTGTCGTCAGTGGCTGTGGCACTGCACCGGGGATTTCTCACCCGGTATGCCACTGTGGCACCAGGGATTTCTCGCCCGGTATGCCACTGAACCACCGAGGCACTTGTCGTCGTCGCTGAACTTCGTGGTCAGTCAGTCAGTGGCACCGGGGATTTCTCGCCCGGTACTCGATTGACTGAGCTGAGCCACCCAGCAACCCCATCAGGTGAGCGCTGTGGCACCGGGGATTTCTCGCCCGGTACACACCACTCACCGAGCTCGAGGTGCTGTCTTCGGTCGCACCGGGGATTTCTCGCCCGTACCGCCACCGAGCTTGTCGTCGTCTGTGGCACCGGGGATTTCTCACCCGTACCGCCACTGTGGCACCAGGGATTTCTCACCCGGTATGCCACTGTGGCACCGGGGATTTCTCACCCAGTATGCCACTGTGGCACCGGGGATTTCTCACCCAGTATGCCACTGTGGCACCGGGGATTTCTCACCCGGTATGCCACCGTGCGTCGTCGTCTGTGGCACCGGGGATTTCTCGCCCGTACCGCCACTGTGGCACCGGGGATTTCTCGCCCGGTATGCCACCTGGCACACCCACCGGGGTTTACACACCCGGTACGAGTGGCCAGATCAAACTCCGAAGTCAGAACCTGAACCTGAATGTCTGAAATCTGAACCCCCTCATGCTGCGCCTGGGTTTAAGGTGGTCAGGGTTACTAAGAGTATAAATAATAAAGCCTACAAGTTATTTCAGTTTAAGTTCACTGTACTAAGTAACTCAGTCTCTCTCGGGTTAGTCATTTTCAAATATTAATATATTCATGCTATTATTATATTAATAACCCACTTAAACTTAGGTCTGAGTAAATGTCAAGCAGTGGGGCTCGGGTCGGCTCGGATCAGGCTGTAGGGTCTGGTCTAGTCTTAACTTAATTAAGCCAAACTGACACTTCTCTACTGATACTTACTTACGGATTTCTCAGATGGTCTTGTGTCTACTATTATAATTTACCGTAGTAGCAGTATTGCATTACTATTATTGATTGTCAATCCAGTCTCGGCATAAAAGATTAAGTTCAGGTTCGCTGCGGTTCAGGGTTGGGGGGTAGTATTACGTTAATCATAATTACATTATTATAGTTAGTTAGTTACTTAAGTTAAGGGCTCCGGACAGTCGCGCCGCACCACTGCCACCGCTGCCGGCTGAAGCGCTTGGCGGATTCAGGTGAGGCTTGATTATGATTATTATTCAAGGATCACAGGGGCTAAGTCTGGACAACAAGTACACTTTAGATCGGATTAGAGATGGAACTGGATGAATAGATTAACGTATTGGCCACTAGGCAAGGTAAGAAGATTTTAGTATTTTCTTAGATGGACTTCTGTTGTACTGTACTGCATAACTAGTATGTGGTTATAGTTAATCACTGACTGAAACACATGGGTGTGGCATTTGTCTCACGGGATGAGAGAAATAATGATGCACTGCTGATGAATCACTGTTTTACTAAATTTGATTAAGGACTTCCCAACACCAATGCCCTGAATCCTCAACACCAAAAGTTATCCACTTCTGTGCTCTAGAGGAACTACAGGTCAGGGCAGGTCTTGCAATACTACTAATACCACAATCACAAAGATGTCTGCCAATGGGGGGGCTTATTTATATCAGAGACTGTGACCGACCCAGACCCTAGCAATTCAAACACTAATCCTCGAAAACCCTTGGCCCAAGACCCTAACTTAAAACCCCCCACGTTTAGGAATGTTCAACATAATTATTTATGGTCCCCAAACTGAACATTACTTACTTGTACATCACAAAATCCCCCTGCACCGACCGCAACCGTCATCCCTCAAGCCCTGAACCTACTATCCCTAGACCTTATGTCAACATCCCGACCTGAACCCGCAACCCTAAAACCCTTTATCCCTCAAGCTTAACATCCTAAACCTTTCACCCTACTAAAGCCCTAAGTTCAGGCCTTCAGGCTGGGCAGATGTAGACTGACACAGGACCAGGAGAGTGAGTGAGACAAGGGCAGCATCAAGCGAAACAGCAGCAAATTGTCACGTTTTTACTTCTGATGTCAATGTCAATGACTGAAGGAACATCTCAAATTGTTTCAGCAATTGAAATCACAAAGTGGCATAGAGGTTTCAAAATCAATGAAACATAATAATAACAATGAAATCAAAACATACCCTGTGCAAATTAAGTCCAAAGCAATTGTCAGTCTTACATTTCGTGCATCCATAGTCCTGAGGTCCTTTGGCAAAGTGTCAGTGTCATCATGCTTTGTGTCAGTGACTGTATGTGTGTGTGTGGTTGGCTCCTAATGCACATCAACTTAGTAAGTTGATCTGCATGATTCACGAATTTGTGTGAGTAGTATCAGAAATAATATAACAGAAGGAGGAATGTAGTAATCGAAATCACATTTTCAAACAATAGGCAGAAGTTTGCAACAAGAAAAGTAGTAATAGTTGTAATAGCAGCAGTAACAGAATATAATAATTACATTGTGTAAAACATAGTAATAACAGTAATAATAACAATAATAATTAATAATACTAATAATAGTAATAATAATAGTAGTAATAATAATAATAGTAGTAATAGTAATAATAATAATAGTAATAATAATAATAATAATAATAATAATAGTAATAGTAATAATAATAATAATATAATAATAATAATAATAGTAGTAATAATAATAATAATAGTAATAGTAATAATAATAATAATAGTAATAATAGTAATAATAATAATAATAGTAATAATAATAATACTAATAAATAATACTAATAAATAATACTAGCAATAATAGTATTTCATAGTATACTTTAAATAAGAACAGTACATAAATACACGGGGCCCCTGCAAACCCAATTTTGCTTCTCAAAGCCCCGGCGTCCAGAACGCCCCGCCCCCCCAAAACTCTCTGATTCTTAAGGAACCAAGTGAGGAACTCAGCGGTTCCACTTATGATGAGATCATCAACATGAAGACTCATCACTCCAACTGTCTTGCGGCCTTTGCTGGGACTTCCATGCACAGGGTCAACAAAGTGTTCAAGAAGCTGATCAACCAACTCGGGAGAGAGCTCGGATAGGCTCTCGACCTTGTATGAAGCCTTCTCGGGAAGGAACAAGGAGACGAGAACCTCAGCTTCTTCTTCAAGGAAACAGGTCTTGTCACCCTTGTCCAACCTCAGATCATGGGCCCTCTCGACAATCCACCATGTGCCTTTACGAAGGATGATGGAAACTCGATAAGGGTAGTCCTTGACCTGATAGACAGGTGCAGGAGTACGAAGAGCCTTGGCCCTGTGAGAAACGAGAGCATGCCCGTTCTCATAAGGGAACCAACCTCTCTTCTTACAAGCAACACTGCCCAAGAATCCGAGAAGCTTGTCATCAGTCACAGGTCTCCAAGCATAGTCAACCATCTTCTTGGTATCGGTGTTAAAGCACTGAGCGATATCGGGACATGAAAGATAGGATCTCTCCTCCGCACGGTCGGAGGAAGAACGGTTTCCTTCATCGTATGCGTAGCATGTCATGGCATGAAGGGCGACCTCCTTAAGGTAGGCAGGTTCCACCTCAAGAGAGGTGCTTCCTGCTTCAGGTTCCTCCTCCTGAGAGGAGCTTCCTGCCGCAAGGTGGCTCTTGCCCTTCTTGCCTTCTATGCCGTCGTATGCGACATAAGTGCATCGGTCAGCTCTGGTCGGTTCCATGCCTACAGACCTGAGGAATTTGTCCAAACGATTCCACCATCTTCTCGGTGCATCGTTCAGACCATAGACTGGTCTGAGACAAAGGCCAACCATCCAGGTAGGCAAACCGATGTCAGGAGGCAACTGAACCACAACCATGCGAGATGACAGATTGTAGTGTTCCCCCTGAAGGAAAGCGGTCTTAAGATCCAAATGAAAAAGATCCCAATAGTGATTGGCAGCGCACTGCGCAACCAAACGGAAACCATACCGAGTAGCCGTAGGGCTGTCCGTTTGTTGGTCCCAGGCAAACTTGTCCTGAAACCCACGACAAACCCAACGGGCTTTGAACTTGGAAAAGTAACCGTTCTTGTCAACCTTCACAGTAAGGACCCAACGTCCGGTAAGAAAATTGACATCGGTCTTAAGCTTGCGACGGTCCGTCAGCCGAATTGCATCATTGTCCAAGTAACTCTTGAACTCCTCAAGCTTCGCCTTCCGAATTTCGGTGGCATACTTGCGTTGCATCTCCGGCGTGAGGGTACCCGCCTTGATCTTGTCTTGCTTAGTCAACCACGACGCAAAACCATCACCATCCAACGGAACAAAGGACGGAACTTGGAAGTCCGACGCAAGGCGTTTCAAAACGACGTCGTCGCCAATAGCCAAGGCAAGCAAGCTCTCATTACGATAGTCGACCGTTGCATCCGAATCGGTATCTTCACCAGCTTCCGGCACCGGCGGTTCCGGGGTGGGTTCCGGGAGTGGGGTTTGCTGGATAGGAAATTCCCCCTCAGTCACCGGCAAACCAGGAACAGGAGCCGGATCAGAAGAGGAGGAAGCAGGTTCATGAAAACCTGGAAAGTCACCCGACGGATCGGGATCCTTCTTTCCCGCAGATTGCCCAGGCAACAACACAACCGGAGGTCCCACAACAGTACGTGACTTGGCCTTAGACACATCTTCTGGATGTGTGCCTCTTGCACGTGTCTGAGACACGTTACGAGGTGACGGCGGTCTCATACTCTGTGGCACCGGAAAGTGAGGATGCGGCGGAATTGGAACAGGAATAATAGGTGAAGGTGGTGCCGGCCACGGCATCGGTGGACTAAGGACCTGGTCCGGGTTCACAAACTGCGGCGGAGCCCCCGGAGAGTCGGGAGGACCTCCAGGAGGAGGCGACTCCTCGTGAAACTCCATCGGAAGAGGAGGCTCGTCAGGTGAAGGACCGTAGCCAGGTCCCGGTCCCTGTGGACCGCCTCCTGGCGGATGTCCACCACCGTCCGGATCGTGATCCAGGTCGGAATCATCATCTCCCCCTGGTACCGGTACATGAGTACCGCCTCCAGGAGGTTGTGACGGAGGGTCACCACCAACATGCAACTCAACAGGAGTATCATCCAAATCCTGATCTGGATGCTGTAGTGGCATATCCTCATCATCCACAGGCATATCACCTTGTGGATCGTCATATCCTGGATAGTCCACATCGTCGTCCGCGGCTGGCGGTTGCGGTGCAACCGGGGCTGGCGCTGGCTGGTCCGTGAAGTCCAAACCAACATCAGGCCCGCATCTGGAACTGTTGTTCTGAGACTCATTCCAGAACACTATCATGGACCAATGAGTTGATTGCATATCCTTAAGGCAAGGAAGCAACTGTGCCATCGTCACGAAAAACACATGATCCATATCACCCTTTTGCCACAAAATGACAACAGCATCAGGATGACGATGAACCAACGGAAGTGTTTTCCCTTGAGTCCCCCTGTAGACGTTACAGTACTCAAACTCCAGGTACGGAAGAGTCAGCACGCGCACATTCTTAATCATCGGCCGCAAAGCGACTGCGTCAGCCGATGTGGTCGTGTGAACTTCCAACTCAGTACCCGGAAGGAGACTGTCAACATAAGACAGAGTCTGGACCAAAGACGACGTAACAAAACGCTGCGGCGCAACAAACCTCAGAGGCGTCGGAAGCTTCCCTTTATCATTGTTTGAGAGTAACGAGTACTCCTCTTCTGAAGGAAGAACCGGTAGAGCCTCTGAATTGCGGTCTGATCGCAAACACAGCGCACACAGTGTTCCATCATCAAAATCCTCAAAGATATCTTCGAACAAGTAAGATTGTCGGAGATCTGATCGTTCATCACCCACAAGACACTGCGAAAGCAACGCAGCAAACCTCGGATCAAGTGCGTTAGCAGAGTCATAACCTTCTTCCAACGACTCCAAACGGCCAAATGATCCATCAGGCAGATTGGTGAGAAAAGAAAGCTCACCATGCTGATGCTGACCATGGTCATCTGCCCCTGAAGGAAGTACACCACGGTTTTTGAAAGTGTGGAATGAAAGTCCTCTTCTCCACTTCAGAGAGCGACTACTCTGCGAAAGCCAGAACCCACAATGAGAAGGATACATGATGGTCACGAAGTATCCATCACCCTTGTCATCTTGCCAACGACAGACTTCGGCACAAAAGTGCCAGAAGGCATTGGCGGCCTTCCTGGGCCAACCATCAGGAATGACAGGATGAATAAAAATGTGATTAGGCTCAGCCTTCAAGATCACTTGCCAAGCGGCCTCAATCGAAGATTGAATAGTCTTGGCGTTCCATTCACCAAACAACATAGGTTCACTCGCATCAAGTCCAGAATGGACAGTGCACGCAGTAAGCCCAGTGAGGCGAGGTGTGATCTCAACGAAATCGCTCTTGCCTGAAGTGAGAGTGTGGTAACAGATCTCAGGCTCATAGCAGAACCCAGAACCGGCACGATCAAGAATATCGTCGCCGATGCGGTCGAGTGCCTCTTCCTGAGAAGAGCGTCTCGGGACCTCGTCTTTCCCCAGAGGAATGGCCACATCATGCCACGGATCTCCATCACGCCTCACCTTCGACTGATTAACCCGAAGAACGGCACGATGAACTTCAACCAACACCATGGCACCTTCTTGTGACACAACTATACCTCTGACCCAGGTTCCTTCAGACTTCTTCTTCGACTCATCCTTGTGCCAAACGAACACGCGATCACCCTTCGAGTAAGGACCATCAGACGGCATAACTCTTCGTGCAAGGTCCTTCCGAAGGTCAAGTGATTGTCTGGCCTCTTGATGAGCCCGCATGGCAATCCTCTGGAGTTCCAGAGTGGTTCGATCCTCCTCGGCAGGTTCAGCAGAGAGCTGTTCAGGAGAACTGTTCTCAACGTCAAACAAGTCTGGTGGACGTCTTCCAGTAGCTATCTCCAAAGGAGAATAGCCTGAGACAGTAAGCTGGCAATTCCTTGCCCATGCCACCTTTTTGATTGCTTGACGAACAGTCACCTTTTCTGCATAACCTTCATCGGCCAAAGCCTTTGCCATGATGGCCCACGTGCGCTTGAAAAGACGCACCGCGGTCTTAGCTCGATTAGGCCAAGGAGTTCGCGGTCCACATGGATACGGAGTAATGCCATGGAACTTGTAGTAGGACATGAACTGTGGCGTGAAAAATGCTTGATCTCCTACGATTCCCTTAGGAACGCAGTTGTTCTCCTCTGTCCATTGTCGGAACGCTCCCAGAGTCTCTGGCGCTTCCAGGCTTGTGAGAGCCGTAGCCCACAGAAGATTTGAAGCACCATCAATGATAACCAAGGCCAGATAGGCTTTGGTACCAAACTTAATCTCTTCGTGATCAACAAAAATGAGATCACCGAAGGATGATGCTCTCAACCCTGCGATTCTGGCTCGCGGAGGCGTAGGCACGGAGGTGCTGCAAACACGACAGCCTTTGACAATGCGGTCGTACTTGTCATAGATCTCTCCTGGCAGCCCAAGCATGCTGGTCCTGCGTCGAAACTGAGCAGGACTCATGTGGTAATGCTTCACATGCAACTTGTAAAGCTCAACATCATTGTTCAGCTTTTCCAACATGCGCTGATACTGCGGAGAAGCCCTTGAGACCTCGTGGCCTGGCAATGGAAGCGCGATCCTCCTAGGTTCTAGCGACTGTGGCTCTGGGGCCCTCGGAGGAAGCAAATCTGCATCCCCCGGTTCGGACGGTTCGTACTCTTGAAGATCCGGATCATCCTCAGGAGCAAGAGGAGGAGGAGCCGGTTCCTTGGGTTCCTTTCCCTGTGGAAAGCTTCCCTTGGCTCTGATTCTCCTTCTCTCCGGTACCTTTCCCTGAGGAAAGCTTCCGGACGCTCCTGTGTTCTTCGAGCTGTCTTCAGGCTCACCTGTGCTAACCATATCCTCTGGGGATCCTACCTTGCCACGGGTTGGATCCTTGGTCTTAGCAGGCACCGAGGTTCTACTCTCGATGCCACCAGGCAGAATCTTGAAAATGGTCTTGCCTTTCCAAGAGTCAGCGGTTCTTGTTGAAGAAGGCTCAGAAGAACGCCAGTCATCTTCTTGAGTAACGCTCTTTCCCTTGGAGAACTCCATGATCGTTTTGCGCTTGGTGTCCAGATACTCCAACGGAATAGGCACAAAACCCGCCTTGGGTTCGTACTTGACCCTTCTCATCTTTTTGTGGATGCGAATCATCTCCATGTCGGCTTCATTGATCACCCACTCATCATCCGTCGCCAAGGCGAAGTTCTTGGGTACCTCTTCATGAGAAGAGCATCCCTCGGTCTTCTGATGGAAGCCGTACTCATAGTGGGAGAAGTAGGTGAGGAAGCTCGACTTCTTATGCTTGCTGAAACGCACATTCCACATTAACTGACTGAGTTCAAGAAGGTCAAGTACCAGGTGTGAGCTCGGTGCAACCTTCAGCCTCACATCCTTGATTCCCAGCACAGGGCTGCTTAGCAAGGCCTTTTCCGGATGGAGCTCGAACTGGAAACGAAGATTGCGCATCTGAGGTAAGGACATGAGAATGGGAACATGCCCCTGTTCCACAATGTCGAACTCTGTGGACTGAACTGCGAAATCCCGGTCGTACATGCAAATGACCAACTTCTGGTTGCATTTTGTCGACTCGGAATTGGCAAAGGTGAACTGAGAAGTAGTCTCAGCAATGGTGTACCATATGCCGCAGTTCTGATTCTTGACACAGAACCTGTGCGGCCACTCTCGAAGCCATTGCTCTCGTACATCCCAAGTCCAACACCATCGCGGTTGGCGTCAAGGGCTGAGAGATGAAGGCTTCCTCGATCTCATTGATCTTATCTTCGGTGGCCATGAAAGAAAAGTTCGGAGTGTTGAGATGTTCAACAAAGAAGGTCGTAGCGGCTGTGGTGCCGCTCGGGGCAGCATCAGCAAGCTGGCTCTGTCCATCCTTTCCGGACTTTCCATCTTTTCCATCCTTGCCAAACTTGCTCTTTCCTTTGCCCTTCTTTCCTTTCTTACCTTTTCCTTTGGCTGCATAGGATTCCTCAGACTCGTACCAGGACCAGTCATCCCAGGACTGATCGTTCCACTGGTAATCTTGCCACTGTCCTTCTGCTTGCCATGCTTCTGATTCTTCGGCAAGATGAGACCTGCCTTTCTTCCTTTTGAAGAAGCGCCTTCCCTTCGATCCTTTGCCACCCTTTCCTTTTCCCTTGCGGTGGCCTTTGAATCCGCGCTTCATCTTGCGGCCTTGGAAACGCCGCTGGAACCATGAGTAGTTCTCGTCGTCGTAGACCCAGAAGGCGTCCTCATCCGCTTCGAGGAAACCTTCCGTGCCATCCTCCTCGTCCTCGACCCAGTAGCCTTCATGATTGTCAAGAAATCCTTCATCGATCACAAGGAACGTCTTCCGGCCACCGTGGCCCGAAGGAGCGAGAAGTGGGTTGTCGACGGTAGTCTTGGTCGTACAGAAGATCTCCAGGTAGACTTCACGCAGCTCGGTCGTGGTGTAGTCAGCTAAGACTCGGTTCCGATGTGCCATCAGTGATGTCAGCACCTGCCGTTGATCCTGTGTCAAATCAGACAGGGACACAAAGATCAAAGCGACCAGGTTGGCTGTGATCGGAATGGTCCGAGCATGCTGCTCTCTGAGCCGATCGTTGGCTCTCTCCAATGCCTGAGCTGGTGTAATATCTGCCTGTTCTTCTTGAGGAAGCCCTACTATGAAAGCTCTGACCTCTGCATTGTTCGGATCCTCAATCGGCAGGTAGGTGTCGTTCCACGCTTCTTCCATTCTCCGAACAGAGAGTTGAAACCTGGTAATCCAACGAAGCATGTCTCCGTTCCCACGGTGCATGTTCATGAACTGCTGGAAGCGGTAGAGAAAGACATTCGCTGCTCCCTTCACGAAGAGCGGCCGCAGGAAGCTCTTGAAGTACTTAACTCCGTTGTTCGGGTCCTTCAGGCGATCTCTGTCGAGAAGCCTCTTGTGGATTGCTGCTTCACCTTCTAACCGATTTCTCAAAGCTGGTCCACGCTTGTCATTGTCTAGCTCAGTAATGTCACACCAGTCATCGATCGCATCTTCATAGGCAAACCAACTGCTTCTACCATCATAAGATGGAGGTACTTTGGTGGTCACCTGCTGGAAAGCTGAAAGACGGTGTAGTTCATTGAGATGACGATGATTCGTCGCGTAAGATTCATTGCCTTGAAGGAGGTAGTCTTCATCTCCTCCATCATGCTCAAAGATAGTCGCAGAGTGGCTAGCCATTGCGCTGTTCTTGGATCGAGCCCCGGGAGAAACTCTTCCGGTTATCTTCACCTGTGTGAAGTGTGCCGGAGAGACTCCGGTCACCTTCACCTGAGTGAAGCACACCGGGTATTCCGGTTGCCTCCACCTGTGTAGAGAGTACCGAACGGGTACCTCCACAAGTGTGAAGCTTCCCGTTTCCCGGGAGCTCCGCTACCACGTTGAGATGTAACCTGGACGTGTATCCCCTCGCTAGGCGTACAGGAACACAGGCACTCAGGTGTCTCTTTTGCTACAGGCGCACAGCTGTAGTCCACTGCACTAGAACCTTGAGCAACAGGCATGGATACATGCAAGTGATACGTGAAACAGACAGGCACCTGGATGTGTAACATTCAGTGTTTCACCCACCCCCCATGGTATGCCCCCCCCCCCCCCCCGGAAGCCAGGCGTCTCGTCCAATCAAACAGTCACACGTCATCCGCGTAACTCCCCCCCAAGCCAGGCCTCGCCTCTCGCCTTGGCAATCGGGGGTGGGTGCGGGAGGGATAACCCACAATAGTGGAACCACAAGAGGCGAACCACAGGGGCGGGGTGGGGAAGGATAATCCACACAGGGAACCACCGGGCCCCTTCCCTTCCCCTCTCTTCGAGCACAAATGAGAATGTTGTGCGCAATGATGTTGATGTGCTAGTCCCAGTGTGGCTATTGGTGGTACCTTTGCTCTTATGTTGCTCTGGGCTTCGGCACCGCATGTTCATCGCTTTATCTAGTTGAAAACCGTGCTTGGCTTGTGATGTTCTTGCGAAAACTATATCGACCGTTGTCATTCCAAGCCAAGTTTCGGTTGGGTTCCGTACAAGTAAGCTTGAGCACGTATTTGAATGGTTTTCATTCGGGACTTTTGAGCAAGGGACCTGATGAGAGTGCGGATGGGGATCATGAGCACCATCTTCGTCATTACCACCATCATATTCATCACTATCATTGGCTTTGGAGCTCAGGGCAGGTCGGAGTTCAATAGAACTGTAGCACATCCTACGGTCCAAACCCTTAGCAACCGGACGCATAGCCATGGACGGGGGCGCAGCCGACCGCAACCACAGGGGGGAGGGGGCCTAGCAGCGCTGCACCATATATTGGGTACGGCCCCCACTCAATAATAGTTGAGTAAGACTCACAATATAGATGTATTAGGACCCTAATGGTAGTCCTATCATAGACTCTTCCTGTATGGGGGCAGTACCTAAGTTAAAAAGGGATTATATAGGGACTATACTACCCAAAAAAGGCTAAAGGTTGCCGGTTGCCTACTCTACTACTAGGAAAGAGATCCTATGGGGGATCTACCGAGGGTTCCTATTAGAAAAAGGGTCTATCGCGGATCTTTATTAGGGTTTAAGGTTTAGGGGATCCTAGAAGGGATCTACCGAGGGTTCCTATTATAAGAGGATCTTTAAGGGATCTATAGGGATGAGGGTTTAGGGGACTCCAATATCCCTTAATTAAGGAATGTACCTTAAATCATATGAGGGATCCTGCCATAATCTTGAAGTATATTCTGATCTTTCATGAAGAGATATTGGAGTCTATGGGACAATTTCGTAAGTAAGATTCTCTTAGGCCCACAAAGGGAAAACTTAACATGTCCCAAAGGCCTACCCGAACTTAACCCAGCCCTAAACCCTAAAATGTCCCAAAGGCGTACCTACTTGTCGCATATCATGCGGAACCAAAGGTTAACCTTCTTGTGGATTGGATTATATAGGGACTATCCTACCCAAAAAAGGGTTAAAGGCTATTCGCCCGACTACCCTAAACCCTAAACCCCTAAACCCTAAACCCTAAACCTAGGCATACCAAGGAGCGCTTCCAGCTGAGTCCACCAGCTGCCCTTGTCCGACTCTTAAAGCCGCCTGCGCCCGACGTTTCAAGGTCTCCACGTCTTCATCCAGGCCTGCTGTTAGGCCTACTTGTCGGGTATCATTGGGAACTAGAGGTTAACTTTTTTGGTTATATAGGGATTATATGGGGACTATACTACCCAAAACCGGTTAAAGGTTACTTACTCTACTACTAAGTTTGGGGTTTAGGCTTAGGGTTTAGGGTTCCTATTCCCCTGGGCATCAAAATAGCCCAAAAGCCTTGTATAGTATGGTCTTTGGGCCCAAAAGCCTTAATATATGAGTCCTTGGATGCCTAGGGTTCAGGGTCGAGGGCCTATGGTCACGTTTTGCCAGGCCTGCGGTTACAGTGGCCGTCTTGCCACTGAGCAAGCTAACTTCGACAGAGATCGACATCTTGGCACCGAAGGTGAAATTTCGCAACTAGTAAACCCTAAACCCTAAACCTTAAACCCTAAACCGACTCGAGTATCTCGATGGGTCACGGCATACTTTCTATAGGTTCGATCCTTTCTTTCAGCCTCGCGGATCAACACTCAGAATCGGGTTTCGGGGTGTATTGTAACTGTAGTAAGGAGCTTTAAGGAATAATGCTACTAACTATTTGAGCCCTAAACCCCCTAAGCCCGCAAGAAACCACATAGGAACCTCTGCAACCAGCAACCCTCAACTCTACACCCTACTTGGAGGGTCGGGGACTTAGTAAGTAGCTATTTTATAGACTTATAAGTATCATAACCCCAATTAGGCTCCCTGTTAGGGTACTTATAAGTCTACTTATTACCTACTTACTAAGTCCCCCGACCCTCCAAGTAGTCTTTGAGTCCTTTGCAAAGTGACATCTTGAGCAGGGAAATTGGCACCGGTGCGTAGTGTGTGTGTGTATATACACACACATACATCGGCGTTTCCCTACGTTAGGGTATTTTCTGACGGTGGCGTACTACATTGCGGACCTAACACAGGACCCGAATATTGAGAACTACCCACATCCTGAATGGAGTTTTGGGGTGTGTTATAGCAAGCAACCTGAAGCAACGGTATTGCTAAATAATCGGGCCTCTATGTTACCTCAATATCACCGTAATGCCTGTTTTCAGTTCCAAGAACGAACCGCCCTTCCACCAAAAAATCAATAACGCACTGGGGGGAGGGGGTGCCCTAGTTTCATGCAACTTGCTTACTAGGCCCTCAGTCGCCCTAAAGTTGAACCCAGAAGACAATAGTGCAGGCGCCTGAAAAATTGGAATTAGGTTCAGAGATCCCTCCAGGTGTTCTATACAGCTGTAGTTTAGGGGCCTGAATATTTATTGAATATCTATTGAGTTGGATCTGGGAGAAAGCTATACTATAACTATGTTGGGACTATAATAAGTAGAGTTAATAGAGTTCCCATACAGTTCATTGTAGTTTAACTTTCCCCCCAATCCGACCCTAAGTAAGTATTAACGCCCCTAAACTACACCCGCCAACCCCAGCAAGGGCGAAGCGCGGAGCTCGGCGTCGAGCTCTGCAAAAAAAGTACAGGCAATTGCATCCGTGGACAGTTTCGGGTCCACGGTTCAGGGTTTCGGGTTTAGGGTTTCGAGTTTAGATCTTAAAGTCTTCTGGGATTTAGCGTTTGAGGTTTGAGGTTGAGGTGGCCACATTCGTGGATGCATCCAAACCCTGTGCCTACAAACCGACATCTGAAAACCCTCCCAAGAAAAAGTCCAGAATCAAAATCTAACACTAATCCTCGCACCCCCAAGCCGCAGCCAAACAGAAACCCTGCAGCAACCCTTATAGGAGGCCAAGAAAGGAACCCTTAAAGTAGCCCTTTTCTAGCACAGCCCATCAACAACTAGAATAGGTTTTGAGCGGTATGTATTTTGCTTTAGTTATAAGATTGAACCCTAAGGAATCATGCTAGTAATTCTTCCGGCTTCTATACTACGCCCTAAGCCGTGTTATAGGACGCTTACAGTATCCCTGTTGGAACCATGCAATCGACCTCCAGGGAGTTTTTTCTTTTGTTCACGCTCCTCCCCCAAAGGCACATAAGCAAAACATAGGATAACTACATACCATCTAAACCCCTTGTAATCAGGCCACGCAGGCATATCCTCGTATAAAAAACCTAAACTAAACATGACCCTATAGACCGCTTTATCAAAGGGGAAGCTGCAAGAACCCTTGAAGGAACCCTTCAAGGCAATGTCGTCTGTGTCTCTGGCAGACTTACTTCGAGGCTTGGACTCGGTGCGATCCTGCGGAGGGCCACGGCAAGCGAGTAATTTTGGGGGCCTTTACTTGGCTGACTTCTGAACCCCTCCTAAAAGTTAAACTTTTAGCCTCCTTATTATAGTTCATATAGAAACCCAAGAAGTTGAAGTCTAGAGAGCCAACCGGAAGAACGCCAAGTTCATATTTAGAATAGGGTTTTGGGGACCATTATACTATAAGAAGGAGCCCCCGAAAATAGTAGAGGTAAGTATTAATGGCCCTATATTAAGGTCCCCTTTACAGGGTTCGGTCAGGTTCCCTTGAAAGGGTTCTACAAGGTTCCTGTTAAAGGGCTCTATGGGTCGCTACAGGGTTCCATAGTGGTTACCAACAGGCTTCGTTTGAGGCTTATTATGACTGGTACCGTGGAAGTCAGTATGTGCGCCTTGATAGATTGAACGGGTTTTGGGGCGTTTCATAGTATTGTGCTAAACCTACTTGTCCAGTATCCTGGGGAAGTAAAGGTTTACCTTTGGGAGTATATTGGGATTATTGAAGGGGTATAGTGCCCCAAAACGGTTAAAGGTTAACTACTCGACTGCCAGGAGGCCTTAGAACACCCTTATAGAAACCCTACAGAGGCCTTATACAGAACCCTGACAGAACCCCTTCTGCATTATAGTATTTTCATATACCTACGAGTGACGTAGGAATGAAAAGGATGCCCTTTTTGCTTAAAAGGGGCTTATACTTGGAGGGTCGGGGGACTTAGAAAGTAGGTAATAAGTAGACTTATAAGTACCCTAAAAGGGACCCTAATTGGGGTTATGGTACTTATAAGTCCCTAAAATAACCAGTTACTAAGTCCCCCGACCCTCCAAGTAAGGCAACCTGAACCCTGAACAAGGGCCTACTCTAGGTCTTAGTTTCTTCTAGGTTGACTCTAAGGGATACTACTTCTTCTTACTCAATTCCCTTCGGAAGGCTTCCCCGGGTGCGCAATGCTCCTCAAGTACGGAATATACCTGCAGTCATGCCACTACACACTCTAAAGTTTAAGGTATACTCCCTTAAATCAGGGGTAATGAGATCCCTACTTGTCCAGTATCCTGAGGAACTAAAGGTTGCCTTTCGGGAGTATATTGGGAGTATACGGGGATTGCCGTACCAAAAAAAGGTGACCCACTCTACCAAAACAGCTCTCCAAGTTCAGGGTACACTTGGAGGTTCATGAGTTCACTAAATTCAATTGCAAGTGCCTTGACTGCGGTTACAAGTATGTTCAAGTATAGTTACCTTACTTACTTATTACCCTAGCCATGCTAACAGTTAGCGGCTAAGTCCCATGAAGCCTCAAGCAGCCATACTGTTGATGGACAAACTCCTGCATTACCCAGTATAACGAATATAACATAGTGCCTATAGTTTAGGGTCCTCAGGGTCATGCAGGATTTTGTCCATCAGCAGTATGAGGGATGCTACGAGGGTACTATAGTATAGGGGCCTTAAGAATTAGAATAGGGTATTGTGAAATAACTGTTTACGGCCTGCTTGGAGGTTCATGGGACTTAGTAACTAGGGAAGGCGTAGGAAGTGCAAGGCTTGAGGCATCGGGCTTCGCTGTTAACTCGGAGCTTCGCGGGCTACGAAAACCCTAAATCCTACACCCCTAAACCCTATGGGAGTTCCCGAAAATTGGGGGAGCCTTATTTTGGGGTTCTTATAATAATTATCCTGCAATTTAGGGTGCTATATCAGGGTCCCCTGTTTTGAACTTTAAAACCGTCTTGACGTCTTGTGCGACCAGGATCTCGGGCAGATGAGGATGTAGTATGATGTAGTGTAATGGATCCGAGTCAGGCCGTCGAAGTCCGTTGCGCTTGCTTCAAGCGGCTGTTGGTGCAAGCGGAAAAGAGCAGTACGACATTGCATCGAAGAGGAGTTCACGTTGCGCTTTTTGGCCTGGCGAAAAAGGAAAGGAAGCAGAGGTCAGAATCAAGAAAAGCAACTAGGAAGTACTGACACCGAAACCCTAAACCCTTAACCCTGAACCTTAAAACCCTGAACCTTTGATCCTAAACCTTAAACCCTAAACCGAAACTGCAGCGGGAACCCCCGGTCGAGCCTCTTCGTGACCTTCGACTTCCAAGTTACCTCAGAGTTGCACGGTTCAGGATTCGGGGGCTTAAGTTTTAGGGCTTAGGGGTCTCGGATTTGAGGGTTTTGGGGTTTAGGGTTTGGGGGTTTAGGGGTTCAGGGTTTAGGGGTTCAGGGTATAGGGGTTTAGGGTTCAAGGTATAGGGGTTCAGGATTTAGGGGTTTAGGCTTCAGGGCTGAGGGGTCTTGGATTTGGGACTGAGGGTTTAGAGTCCTGAGCGCACTGGTGGTTTCACAGGCAACGGTTTAGGGTGTAGGGTTTAGGGGTTTAGGGTTTAGGGTTTAGGGTGCAAGAAAGGTTTCGTCGGGTTGGGCTACTCTTCCCGAAAATCTGCGCTTGCTCGTCGACCTGCTTTGTTGATCCTTTCCGCAGAACATGACAGCTAGAAGCCTGAGTAAGTGGAACAGGTTTCCTGGGGTATGCTCAACTGTAACTATATAATTAAGGCTTAGAGGGCTTTATGAGGTCATGTGGGGGCTTGTTAGGCTTTGCAAAGGGCATAGAATCAAACATATGGGTACTAGTGGCTGGAATTGAGTTTCGGGGTATATTAATGCTAAGAATTTGTATAGTTGCATGGGGACTTCGCGGGGATTCTGTTACCCCAAACCCGAAACCCTAAACCGACGAATTAACCAGAAGTCTATAGTAAACACCCAGCAACAAGGGACTTGAAGCCTAAACAAAACGTGGAACCCCAGCAATTGTCCTGTGCTTAAGGGGTCTTGGGACTTAGCAAATAGGCTTATAAACAAGGTAAGCAAGCAAGCACATACTCCCTCATAACGATTTCCACAGGGTTTCCTTTATCAACACCATGCACAACCCCTGAAAACCGATTGAACACACCTTTAAACCCCAACTCTTGAACCCCGCAAGCTGTGTAAGAATGCTATATTCAGCCCTACTAGATTCTCTCAGAAGCACCAATGAACCACAGACGCTGGACCTTAAACCCTGAAACCTGTAACCTGCTATACATCCTAAACCCGTAACAGACTCACAGACGCTGGACCTCAAACCCTGAAACCTGTAGAGCGTTATGCATCCTAAACCCTTAACAGACTCGCCTAGCCCCCGCCCCTTAACCCTAAACCCTAAACTCTCAAAACCCTGGAAGTCTAAGCCCTGAGCCCGAAACACAACCATAGGGGCCTAAATAATTACCTCTACCATTTTGGGGGGGCTCCTTATGATCATTATAGTATAATCGGCCCCAAAATTACCTATACCGTTTTGGGGGTTCCTTATGATAGTTATAGTATAATGGGTCCCAAAGCCCTGTCCTAATTAGAAAAGGCCCCTATACTATTTCCTAAAGCCCTGAACCCTGTCAAAGCCATGAGCCCTAAACCCTACCACCCTAAACCCCTAAACCGAAACCCTAAACCCTAAACCCCTAAACCCTAAACCCCTAACCCCAAACCCCTATACCCTACCACCCTACTACCCTAAACCCTAAACCCTACCACCCTACCACCTTACAACCCTAAACCCCTAAATCCTGAACCCTACCGGCCTCCAAAGCCTCGGCACTGATGCCAGTTGCCTTCAGCTCAAAGGATGCCCCACATGACGGGTTTAGGGCTTATAGGGTTTAGGGTAGTAAGGTGGTAGGGTTTAGGGGTTTAAGGTTTAGGGGTTTAGGGTTTATAGGGTTTAGGGTAGTAAGGCGGTAGGGTTTAGGGGTTTAGGGTTCCGGGTTTAGGGTAGTAAGGTGGTAGGGTTTAGGGGTTAGGGTTTAGGGGTTTAGGGTTCCGGGTTTAGGGTAGTAAGGTGGTAGGGTTTAGGGGTTTAGGGTTTAGGGTTTAGGGTTTATAGGGTTTTATGATAGTAAGGTGGTAGGGTTTAGGGGTTTAGGGGTTTAGGGTTCCGGGTTTAGGGTAGTAAGGTGGTAGGGTTTAGGGGTTAGGGTTTAGGGGTTTAGGGTTCCGGGTTTAGGGTAGTAAGGTGGTAGGGCGGTAGGGGTTTAGGTGTTTGGGTTTAGGGTTTAGGGTTTAGGGTTCCGGGTTTAGGGTTTAGGGTCAGGCTTCTACAGGGTTTCAGTTTCTGTGTGTGTGTTTTTCGGGTTTCTGCGAGTTTATAGGGTTTGTATGGTTTGCGGTTTGCATGGTGTGCGGAAGGTCTTAGAGGGTTTCAGGGTTTTCGTACGTATGTTTTTTTTTTTTTGGGGGGGGGGGGTGAATTCAGGGGTTCCAGCGCATCAGTGATCTACGGTGGACCCCGCATCGTGTAGGGTTATGAAGAGGATCTTTTCATGACAAAATGTCTCCATGAAAAACATGCTTGGTTTTGAGTTTAGGGTTCAGAGGAGCACGCTTGGGTATTACCGACATTGTTGGGGATGAGTTTTTTTTGGCCATGTTCTCGAAGCTCTACGAGCCTGTGAAACTCTACACTGGGCTCACGCTATCCATCTTGTTGGCGTTAGCGTTTAGAGTGTAGGTGTTGTTGAAGCTCCCTCGGGAGCAGCTCTAAACCCTAATATAGGGCCTTAATAACTGGAATAGGGTTTTGGGGGCGCGTTATACTATAACCATAATAAGGAACCCCCAACATAGTAGAGGTAATTATTTAGGCCCCTATATTAGACCCTAAGCCCAATTTCGATTGTGATTCTTCCGGCTGAGATCAAGACTCCGGCGCCGCTGAGGGCTTGCTCCTTGCTATGAAACACTCTACCTTAAAGGCTTCCTTAAAGGGATCTTAAGGGTTCTATAAGGGTTCTATAAGGGATCTACAAGGGTTCTTTACGGGGTCCTTTAAAGGGTTTCTATAAGGGTAAAGGCTCTTCCTGAGAGGGATCTGTAAGGATTTTTTTTTAAGGGTTCCTTTAACGGGTTTCTACAAGGATAAGGGTTCTATAAGGGAAGGAAAGAAATACTTACTACCCAAATAAGCCACAGAAATAAAGGGTCAAGTTTTCCGACTCCTACTCAACTATAAGAGCCGAAAAAGTTGGAAGGTTAGGTGTTGGGGATCTAAGAGAATGGCGCAATTCGGACGATGGTGCTTTAGGGCTTATGCTTCTTGAATGGAACACCAAACGACAAATGACCTTCGTTTCATCGTTTCACGCGAACCGTCAAACTTACAGATCAACATGCCCTTACAAAGCCCTTTAAGACCTTCAGCCACGAACTGTCACGTGGTCCTCCATCGCGCTCTGAACGAGCTTCAGCAGCGCATCGCCCTGAGAGTGGTCGCACTTTTGGGGTTCTAGTGACCTGCAGCCCGAACCACCTTGTGGACCTAGCGGTTTGGCGTTCCTTCGTATGGTTTCTATACGTACTGCTCTTAACATGTAGTTCTTTCGGTACTACAAAAACGGCAGAAAGGGCCCACTGGGAGACCTGGTGACAGACTCCTGCAGGATGTCCTTGCCCATGCAATAAGCGCTGGCAGCGGGCATCGACCCAGCATCCCCAAAAAAGGTACTTGGAGCCAGGGGTAGGTGTGATAACTTACCTTTGCTTAGTAGGGAATGGAAGGGGCCTTATAAAGGGGTCTACAAGGGTTACGATAAGGGGATCTATAAGGGTACTATAATGATAAGTCCCGGCTCACATCTCCAGTCTACTTGGAGGGGCAAGGGACTTAGTAAGTCGTTTATAAGTAGGGCTATAATTGGGGTAACTCCATTTAGGTTACTTATAGCTCTACTTCTACTCTACTTACTAAGTCCCCTGCCCCTCCAAGTATGAACCTGGAGTACGAGACCAAATGAACTAAACTCCTCAAAGCTTCAGGCTCTGAGCGCCGAAACCCTGAAACCCTAAACCTAAAACTCTCCAAGGGTAGAAGGAGGGACGCTTAATAAGGACCCCTAGGTATATACCCCTAATATAGCTATTTTATACCCATTATATAGCCCATTGTAGGGTAGGGGTCTCCATTAAGGGTCCCTCCTTCCCCCCTTTGATAAACCTTAAAACTCCAAACCCCGCAAAGTTCGAAGCCCAACGCCCTAAGCCCTAAACCCCTCAAGCCCAACAACATCAGGAACCCCTCATTTGAGGAACCTTTGAAAGAACCCTTAAAGGAACCCTTACAGGAGCCCTTATAGAACCCTTATAGATCCCTTTATACAGGAACCCTTAAAGGAACCCTAAACACTAAACCCTGAACTTGGGAAACCACAAAAAAACTTTTCATAGCCGAGATCCCTCCTGCGGGCCCTGAACCCTAAACCCTAAAACCTTCAGAGAAACTCTGAGGCCCCTTCAGGGAAGCCCTATTCTAGAACTGGGGGACCCTACAGTGCCCTTAAAGGTTAGGGGTTTAGGGTTCAGGCTTTAGGGGTTTAGGGTTTAGGCTTCAGGGGTTTAGGCTTCAGGGGTTTAGGGTTTAGGGTTTAGGGGGAGGATCCAAAAAGTAGATCACTTAATCGGGGTTCCTATAAAGTACCCTTAGTAGTATAGGGCCCCAAATTAGGGGATCTACTTTCTAGATCCTCCCGGGGGTCTGGGATTCTAGAACTGGGGAACGCTATATTGCCCTGAAAGGTGAACCCTACCTTAGAACCCTACAGTACGACTTTCAACACAGAGACTCCAATATCCCTTAGTTAATAATTATTCTTCGATTCATAGTCCTGCTATAAGCTAAGGTACATTTCTTAATTATGGGATATAGGCCCGAAACACTATAGCTCCATTATAGATCCCTTAGAGGAACCCTTGAGGATCCCCTATAGGAGCCGGTATAGATCAATGAAAGGGGAGTCTCTGGAATCCCCTGAAAGCTAAACCCTGTGGATCCCTCAAAGATCCCTTAAAGGCATCCTTGTAGATCCCTTTAAAAAGCCCTTAAACCTGAAGCCCCTAAACCCTAAACCCTAAACCCTAAACCCTAAACCGGGGCCGTAACGACCCCCAAAGCCCTCTCTAAAACACCCCTGCCAGCGCCTCTACGAGGTGCTGGCACTTCGAGAAAACGGTGAGGGTCTCTGTGGAGCCGCTCTGGGCAGGCAGAGCTTGGGGGCTCCAGAAGGGGCTCTTCAAAGGGTTCCGTCTAGGGGATCCTTAAGGGGTTCCTTAAAGTCCATATATACATACAAGTTTTCTATTGAGTTTAGGGTATACATAGGCTGAGATCGGGAGCTTTGTCATGTGTGGGTGAAAGGGTTCCCTAAAGGTATCATATAAGGTTATAGGGCTGAGCTTGGTATCCGGAATGGGTGCCTTAAAGGGCTGCTTACAGCTTTCTGGGCTACGTTTATATATAGCCATCATCACTTCACCAACCCTGCGCCGTTGCTACCTCCTCTGCAGCCGGCTTGGGGCTGGGCTGCTGGAGCTCTTGAGGCATGGCTTTCTGTGGCACCTGCTTGGGCTCGGAAGGCTGTGACTTGGCAGACTCCAGAAAGAACTGCTGCTCGGCTGGGGGGCGCCAGTGCTGCGGAACCTCCGGAGGGCGCTTCTGCTGTGGGCGATCCTTCCAGCGGGTCGTGCCGAACGCGGTGTGCAAGCAACATAAGGGCCGCAACAAATGGAGTAGGGTTTATGAAGGTTGTTTCTCAAAGGTTTTACCATAGGGGCCTTATATTGAGTTTGTTTGCACTCTACTTACAATCAGCAGCCGGGCACAATACAGCTACTTATCGAGACCCTTGATTTAACCCTGGACCCCGCAGCCCTCAAGCTGTAGGGTTGACTTGAAGGATCATGGGACTTAGTAACTAAGGTTGTGAACGAGGTAAACATAGACATAGCCCCAATTAAGGCACTTGTAAGCTCAATTACTAAGAAGCATGGGCCTAGGGTTTGGGGTCTAGTGGAACCCAGGGAGCTCAACAGACCCTAATTCAGGAATATGTCTTAAACAGAATACTCAGCCCTCCCTTAGTTGCTGAGTTCATAAGCCGCAAAAGGTGTATACTTTTAGCTTTATAATGGGTGACATTATCCCAAAAACTGTAAAGTGTATCCACTCAGCTACTAAGCTCCATGACTTGAGTCAAAACCCACATTAAGAAGTCTTGGGCGCTCTCGGCAAACCTTAAGGCCAAACCCTGAGTAGTACTTAATGGACTTGCTGGATCGCGGTTGATAGAAGCCCACAACCTCCTTACAGAGCACTGGTGTTCACTAACCTAGCTTCACAACGTATTCCAAAACTGCAAGCCGAATGGGTTCCATCGTTTTCTAATGATTTGGGCTTTAATGTGCGTATAGTATTGTATAGCAGTTTAGGAACCATTGAGGACCTTTGCACCTTGGGGGGGCGCACACGGAGTTTATTGATTTGACGGGCATGAAGTCTCCATGATAACTGGAACCGACATGTTGTTCAGCTTCTCCTGAATCCGAACGGGAGCATATGCTGGGTTTGCTCGTTATGGGGCATCTCGAAGCCGGAAGCCCAAAGCACGAAAATCGCAAACCCGTAATATAGGGGCCTTAATAATGAGAATGAGGATTTTGGGTTATTTTATGCTATAATCATAATAAGGAACCACCTATATTACCTAAGCCGTAGGGCCTCCAGCTTGATGTCCATGCTGTAGGTCACCGCAGGCTTGTCGTCCGGATCCCTAACAAGGGCCCGGGGTAGCTAACTGAATTATGGGTTTAGGGTTTTGCGTCATTGCCTTAAACCCGAAATCATCAACGGGCTGCAGAGGGTTTCGGTTTTTCAAGGGCCATTGTGTAGGGCTTAAGGCCCGTCCCTTTCAGGCAGGGTTCCCAGAAAGGAGAGAGTTGAGGGCTCTCGGGGTTGCAGGATGAGCTCGCATGTCTACACAATAGGAGGTTCTGACTCCTTAACCATACGGCCGAAACTGTTCAGTGGACTCTGAAAACCTCAGACTTTAATTAACGCCCTAGCGAAAACCCGATGAGAGCCTCAAGAAGCCCCAATAGCATCACGTTGGTACCCAGACCGTCTTGGTGGATCCTTGGAGGATGCCTTCACGGAACCCGTACGTCCTCAGAGCACCCTCAAACGATGTCTGCATGGAACCCCCACGTCCTAGTAGAATCCTATAAGCACCTGCACAAAGCAAAAAATCAAGAGTCTCCCATATCCCTCTATTAAAAGGTAGACCATAAAATATAAAAGGATCCCTAATATGAATGACGGAATATTCCTTAAGTAAGGGATATTGAAGTCGCTAAAAGGTTAAACTTTCCGGTTCCTACTAAACTATGAGAACCCAAAAATTTAAAGGTTAGGTATTGGGGGTCTAAGTTAAAGCTTAGCGGAATCCTTAAAGGAACCCAAACCCTAAGGCCCTAAACTCCAGATGCACAAACTCTAAACATCAAGGAAGCCTTAAAGGAGTCCTTAAACGAACGTTGAAAAGAACCCTTAACAGAACCCTTAAAGGGACCCTCAAATGAACCCCTAAAGGAGCCCCGAAAAGAACATTTAAAGGAGCAAACCCCAAAACCTAAACTCTGAATCCTCAGTCACGTCTTTAAGGGACCAAAAGACCTGCTTGTTTAAGGAGTTAAAATATAGAAGCCATAGTAAGAAATCCTAAAGCCGGAGGCGCTTACGGGACGAGCCTGGTGCGGAGTCTCACTACGGGGCTCTTAATTGCGGGACTGTTACAAGTAGGAAATAGGAAGCCCTTCGAGGAGGAACGGAAGCGCTTACGAGACGAGATGAGCCTGGCGGAGACTCCCCGTACGGGACTCTTACGGGATGTGTACGAATAGGGAGGAACGAAAGCTCCCACAATAGGAGGCTCTTACGGGAGTCTTACAAAGGTGGGACGGAGGCGCTTACGGGACGAACCTGGTGCGGAGCCTCCTTACGGGACTCCCTACACAAACTCTTAATTAGGAAGTATTTCGAAGAGGGACGGAAGCGCTTACGAGCACGCCCGAGGAGGGGAACCCGCTTACCGGACAGGAGAGCGCCCTTGCGGGACTATGACGGGCGGAACGGGGGACTGTGCCGTGAAGGGACGAGCCTGGGGGAGACTCCTTTTACGGGACTCAGGAACGGAACCGCTTGCGGGACGAGGCTGGGAACTCTCACAACAGGAGGCCCTAACGTGACTCTTACAAAGAAGGATGAACGCGCTTACGGGACGAGCCTCGTGACTCTCGGAACTCTTAAACAGGGTTTGCACAAATAGGGAAGAACGGAAGCGATTACGGGACGAGCCCGAGCGCTCACACAGCAGGAGGCCCTTACGGGACTTTTGCAAAGGAGGGACGAAGGCGCTTACGGGACTCTTGATTGCTGGACTCTTTTCGTGCCACACGTCCGACCACGTTCTGGCGTGGCGATGGTGTGGCGTTGCTTGTCCTGACAAGTGACCCCGAACGACACAGACCGATTCCTGGTTACCTCTTGCTTCTCTCTTTCAAGCCGGCCGAAAACTATGAAAACAGAACAACTACATTCCTATCTGCAACGGAACATTTTGGACCCAGCCTTCAGTTTCTTCCAGATATCCGGCAGCGCTGTCAAGATCGTACCGCAACTGCGCTAAGAGGCCGTTCAGCGCGCTGCCGCCTCCGACGAGCGCTCGTTTCGTGCCACATGCCAGATCGCAGCACCCCTTCTCTTCGACCATGGTCGTCAACATGTCCATGTCTGTTTCGGGGTCGTCTGTGCCACTACACTACCGTCTTGGACCCTGATGGTGCTTGCTGGCATACGCTTCACGCACGTCTTCTCCTCGTCCTCCGCAGCACGGACGCGAACTTTACGACACTGCTGACCGACTGTCAGGCGCCTCAGAGCCGATGATGGTGGACTGAAAGCCTTTTCCTCCACGAGACCTCAGGCAGTGCCGACACAATCGCGTATTGTGGAGCTGCGAAGTGTCGTCAACCTCAGCCATGTGCACATGCGCCCTGCTTCTTTTCGTTCGTCCTCCTAAAAGTACTGACTATACCCTTGCATGAGCTCGCCGTGACTCATAAGCTGTGTGCCGCTCGAGACACAAAACCTCGAGGAGGGCCATGGCCGCCTCGCGCCAAGCTCTGTTGGAGCTGCCCAGTGCCCTCATGGCTAAAGCGGCAGTGACTCAGCAGTTTACGTGCGCCGCACGCCGGGCCTGCTCCGTGTTCTTGGTTATGTGCAGTCCCAGGACGTGGCACTGACACACACCCCTATACCCTAAACCCCTAAACTTTTCAAGGAACCCCTACAGGAAGGAGCCCTTGAAGGAACCCCTAAAGAAACCCTAAAAGAGCCCTTAAAGGAACCCCTACAGCAGCCCTGAGTCCTAAACCCTAAACCCCTGAAACCCTAAACCCTAAACTCTAACCCCCAAACCCTAAACACCTAACCCCTAAAACCCTAAACCCTGAAGGGACCACGTATCGAAGCTTCGAGATAGTCCCGGCCTTGAAGCCTTGGCGACGACGTTGACGCGATCCGCCAGGGTGCCTGTACTTGGAGGTTCACGGGACTTAAAGGGCTCCTTAAAAAAGGCTGCTTAAAGGGATCTATAGGGTTCCTTTAAGGGATCTATAGGGTTTAGGGTTTAGGGTCTACCTGGAGGTTCATGGGACTCAGTAACTACAGTCATTAATACCTTAACTTGGGTAAAAAACCTAGTTATAAGTATAGTTACCTTACTTGTAACCATAGTTGCTAAGTCCCATGAACCTCTAAGTATCCCAGAGACTGAAGATATCCCTCAATTATGATACTAGGGTCCCTAATATGATATATCCCTCACTTACGATAGTAGTGTCCCTAATACTGTTTAAACTGAAGATATCCCCCAATCATGATAGTAGGGTCCCTAATATGAGTTTAACCTGAAGATATCCCTCAAATATGATAGTAGGGTCCCTAATACGATTTAAAGTATATGCCCTAAATTCAGGGGTTTTGGAGTCTTTGGGGTTACGGGGGCTTAGGGCACCTTTAAAGCTACTTTACAGGGTACCTGTAGGGTTTAGGGTTTGGGGCGTAGGGTACCCTTAACACTAAGTAATTGGGGCTATAAACAAGATAACTATACTTATAATTGGTTATAACCCCAGTTAAGGTACTTATAACTGTACTTACTAAGTCCCATGATCCTCCAAGTATAGGCCCTATAAACCCGAAACCTTAAACCGCACACCCCTAAACCCTAAACCTCGAAACCCGTGCCTAGACCCTAAAACCCCTAGTGCATGAGGGCTTTGTTTGGAGTTTATAAATAGGGTTTAGGAGGGTTGCTGAAGCCTGGCCCTAAGCCATGCCACGGAATAGAAGGGAGCCTATCATATTGGGGCCATCACCTCTAAATGTCAAGGTAAGGGTACATTGGGCACTGGAGGCGAGACAAACCCCAGCATATGGGAGTTTCCGAAAATTAGGGGTACCTTATTTTGGGGTCCTTGTAATAAGGATCCTACTATTTAGGGTACAAACTATATTAGGATCCCCTATTTTCGGAAACTCCCTAAACCCTAAACCGTAAGTAGAACCCTTATGGGTCCCTTAAAGGAGCCCTTATGGTACCCTTGTAGAGGAACCCTATTAGGATCCCCTCCTCCCGGAAACCCCAGCATATCGAGCATCGTACACTCTGAGCTCCATGCACCCTACGCCCTCAGATGGGAGCTTCCGAAAATAGGGGACCCTAATATATAGTACCCTAAAGAGTAGGATCCTTTTTTTCAGGACCCCAAAATGCGGTACCTCTAATTTTCGGAAACTCCCAGATTCAAGATTGACTCACATTTAACTCTTATCACGACGGTGCCGACGGTGACTGCTCTTTACTAACTCAACACTACGACCATTGCTGACATCTACTTGGAGGTTCATGGGACTTAGTAAGTACAGTTATAAGTACCCTAATTGGGATTATAAGTACATATAAGTGTAGTTACCTTAATTATAACCCTAGTTACTAAGTCCCCTGAACCTCCAAGTACCACCACAGCCATCAGCCAACCAACCGCTTTTGCTCACATCTGAATTCTAGGATCCCGGTGGGCGCTGGTTCGGGTGAGGATTTAGAAGTGCGTTTAGGGTTTAGGGGTTTAGGGTTGGCTCTCTAACTGAAGCTATATTTGCAACTCCGAATCCAAAGCACTGAAACGTTTAGAATTTGGGCCGGGGCAGCAATCCCTGGGCATCAAAATAGCCCAAAAGCCTTATATATTATGGTCTTTGGGCCCAAAAGCCTTAATATATGAGTCCTCAGATGCCTAGGGAATTGAGGATTCGGTGGTGAGGCCTCAAGCTTGGGTGAGGGTCGCGCTGGGCACGTCAGTCATAATAGCTTGATCCAAAACCCTACCCGCCCTCCCCTTCCTGCAAAGAACAAATGGGAGCTTCCGAAGAAGGGGTACCTTCTTTTGGGGTCTAAACCCATAAACCCTAAATCCTCAACACTGGACCCCTAGTATAGGGGCCTTAGTAATTAGAATAGGCTTTTGGGGCCCAATATAGAAATAGCTATAATAGGGAACCCCCAGATTAGTGTAGGTAATTATTTAGGCCCCTACTTTAAGCGCTAAAAAACCCTGAAGGCCTGTCTTCGTGGCCACGACAGTCTTCAGCACCTCTGCCACTCGAACTTACCACGGTTTTAGGGTTTCGGGTTGGAACTTACCCGGCATCTACACTTGGAGGTTCTTGGGACATAGTATATAAGAAAGGTTTAGGACCTCTTGCAAGGGTGCTATAGGGTTCTGTACTACGGTTGATGATATAAGACCTGCATTACCTTAAGGCGCCTAAACTATGGGAATTATGGTATATTCCTTATTTTGGGTAATGCTTCATTTCGATCATCAACCGTAGGAATCCTGATTGGGTTCTATGACGGTTTAAGGCTTCAAGGTTCATGGCAGCAAGCAAGATAACTACATTAATGAGCCACGGTTTAGATTTTAGGGTTTAATGGGGCCTGCAAGTCAATATAAACATGCATAACCCTAGTTACCTCCTTTAAGTAGGCCCAAAACCCTGAACCCTTGAAGTGGACTTGGTGACTGAGGTTATATAAGCAAGGAAACTGCAGTTAAGGTACTTGTGACTGTACCCAGAGACTCCACCATCACCGGATTAAGGGATATACCCTAAATCAATTCAGGGGTACTTCCATATTTTCAGGTATAATCCTTAATAGTCCTGGGGCAGACTTTGACCCGTTAACCTCCTTAATCAAGGGATGCCGAAGTCTCTGATTATGTACATTCCCATGACAACCAAGATCCCCGGGAGGATCTAGAAAGTAGATCCCCTAATCTGGGGCGCTATACTACTAAGAGTACCCCCCCCCCCCCCCCCCCCCCTTCCGGGGTCTGCTTTTTGGATCCTCCCCCTAAACCCTAAACCCCTAAAGCCTACACCCTAAACCCTAAGCCCCTAAAGCCCTAAAGCCTAAACCCTAAACCCTACTTTTTGGATCCTCCCGGGGGTCTGGGAATCCAAGCCCTCCAGGTGGAGCATTTCCAGGCCCAAGGCAACAGGGGTGTAGGATTAAGGGATCTATAGGGTTCCTGAAAGGGATCTATAGGGTTCCTTAAAGGGATCTATAGGGTGTAGGATTCAAGAATCTTTGGACGATTCTCGAATATAGGGGCCTTAATGATTAGAATAGGGCGTTTGGGGTATGTTATACTTTCGTAATCATAAGGAAGCACCCAAAATAGTGGATCTATAGGGTGTAGGATTCAAGACTTCTTGGAGGTTCATGGGACTTAGTAAGTACATTTATAACTACCTAAATTGGGATTATAAGTACATGTAGGAGTTTCCGAAAATAGGGGAACCTAATATAGTACTCTAAATAGTAGGATCCTTAGTGTAAGAACCCCCAAAGTAAGGCACCCCCCCCCCAATTTTCGGAAACTCCCATATATGCGTAGTTGCCTAAGTTACCGTGAGACCTTGGAACTGCCATACCCCTACTTGTCGGGCATCATGGAGAAGTATAGGTTGACCGTTTTGGTTTGGATGGTTTAGGGGGTTCGCGGGGTTTAGGGTTTAGGGGGTTTAGGGTGTAGTTCAGGGCCGTTTAGGGTTTAGGTAGGGACTATACTACCAAGAAAAGGTTAAAGGCTACCTACTCTACTACTCAGTACGATTCAAGACTAGGTTCCTGAGTGACCCCTAGATAATAAGGGTATCCTCTTCCCTGCTATATGCAGTTTTACAATAAAAAGGGCTGGAACCTGGTAGACCCTAAATCCCTATAGATCCCTGGTAGAACTAGGTCGCTGGGTGACCCCTAAATATCGAAAGACGTAGGAATCTCCAGAACTCCTTATGCACAAACGCAGGCCCCAGGATCGACCCGTGGGGAAATCAAAAGGGTATTCGTTTTGGGAACCCTTTAAGGATCCTTTATAGAACCTTTCCCTAGACCCTAAACCCTAAACCGAACCCTTTAAGGAACCCTTTAACTAGGATACCCAGTAACCTAAGAATAAAAAGGCCTCTCTTTTTGGTATTGGGTAACTTTATAAGGAACCTAGGACTACAAAAAGGGAATAAGGGTACTACTGGGCATCCTAGTTAAGAGCTTCTCTTTGTGGGCCCGGCCTTCTCCACCAGCTTCATCTCCTGCAGACTCTTTGCACCACCAGCCTGGGGAATGCAAGGTCTTATGTTTGGTTCTTGGAAGGGCAAGGGACTTAGTAAGTAGGTTATAAGTAGAGTTATAAGTACCCTAAATGGAGTTACCCCAATTATAACCCTACTTAGAACCTACTTACTAAGTCCCCTGCCCTTCCAAGTAGACCCTAAACCCTAAACCCCATAGATCCCTTTAAGGAACCCCATAGATCCCTTTAAGGAGCCCTTTAAGGAACCCTTACTAAGTCCCCTGCCCTTCCAAGTTAGTTTAGGGTTTAAGGGGCTCGGGGTTCTTGGGATTCTAGGCTTCCTTAAAAAGGGATCCTCCACCGCTTCCTTAATGGGAGAGTTTAGGCTTTCAGGGTTTAGGGTATGAAGACTCTAGACTCTAAACTTACCTTTGGCTAGTAGGGAATGGAAGGGGCCTTATAAAGGGGTCTATAAGGGTACTAAAATATAGGGGCCTGATTAATACTATAGCTTACCTTTGGCAAGTAGGGAATGGAAGAATGGTAGTAATAGTAGTTATAATTGCACCCCATTCCTCCATTCCCTACTAACCAAAGATAAGAGGTGTGGGGAGGAGGGGAGGAGGGGTGTCTAGATCTACAGGGGTTCCTTTAGAAGGGTTCTATAGGGGTTCAAAAGGTTTAGGGTTTAGACCGGGTTTAGAGGGTTTTAGGGCTTTGGGGGATTACGGTGTGTTTAGGGTTTAGGGGCTTTTAGGGTTCAAGGCGTAGGGTTTCGGGTTTTGGGGATGAGGGTTTTGGGGATTGGGGTTGTTTAGGGCTTAGGGGGTTTAGGGGGGCTTTGGTGTTTAGGGCCTAGGCGGTGTGGGTTGAGGCTCAAGGGGATGCTGCTTGAGTCTAAATGCCAAAAATGATGCAAAACCCTTCATAACTGGAATGGTGCCTTTTTCTGGAATATGACTGCAAGGGAACATTATATACCCTAACTAAGCGCTGAGCCCTAAACCATCTGAATAAAGGTTTGAGGTCGAACTATGGCGTTTTGCAAGGCTGATGTTCCGTGGTAGGGGACCAGTAGGGTTTTGGTTATGTAGCAGAGACTTTGAAGGAACAAGAACAACCGAGTGTATTTTAATGTTGCCTTAATAGGGGGTTGAGGAGCCTTTATCCGATTACAGTATGACAATCATATGGGGACTACAGAGGGAAAGTTATTTCTGAATGGGGACATATGGGGACTACAGAAGGGATGCAACTTTCTATATGGGGACTTGATCGAATGCATGTATAGACACTCTTCTTTCATCGTCTCCTACATGCAATGCGCAAGTTCCCAAACCCTAAACCCTAAGCCTTAAACCAGCGGCGAGCTGCCAGTGCGCATGCTGAAGATCCTTTTTCAAAGGGCCCAAAAGTGGGAGACTATGCCCAGCGAGTCCAGTACCCCTGCGTGAAAGAAAGAAAGCTGCACAGAACCATACTGCTAAGCCCTCTATAGTCTGCCCCTTCATTACTAAAGGGTTATTGAACTAGCTGGGAAGCTCCAAACCCTAAACCCACATTATTTCCTTGTTACTTGAAGGTTCACGGGACTTAGGAACTGCAGTTATAATCACGGCAACTATACTTATTTTGGGGTTTACTTGGAGGTTCATGGGACTTAGTAAGTACAGTTATAAGTACCTTAACTGGGGTTATAACCAATTACACGTACAATTTTCTTGTTTATAGCCCTAGTTACTAAGTCCCATGGACCTCTAAGTCGGGTTTAGGGTTTGGTCAAGGTGAAGGGTTGGTGTAGGCTGAAGCTTTAGGTTCGATTTAAAGGATGAGGGCTCGGGGATTGAGGTGGCCGTGAGGGCTTAACCTACGGGTCTTAAATAATTAGAGCATGGACTTGGGCTAGAATTGGAAAAAGGATCAGTTCGTAGGGAACCCTCAGGAATAGTATTGGTAGTTACATAGGCCACTACATTTCAGATTTGCCTGTTGTTGCCAACATTGAAGTTCGAGGCATTCGGGTGCAGTGCGTCATCGTCATCTGGCAGAACCAGGCCTCATTTTCTGCGAGGTGCTGGTGGTGGCTCTGCAAAGGACGACACAAGATTCTGAAACAATGAAGCGCACTTGCACCATGTACGTCTTTAGCCTGATGCAACCTTCAGCTGAGCCTGCACAGTGCTACTGTCTCCACCAGATGTTGCATCACCCCAAGTCACGACAGATCCATCACCAAGAATGGCAGCGAAAGCACTCCTAGAGGCTTGAATCTGCTGCACATTCTTCAGCTGATCCTGCACAGCGCTACTGTCACCGCCAGAGCCAGCACCTCCCCAGGTCACGACAGATCCGTCGCCAAGAATGGCAGCAAAAGCGTAGTCAGAGGCTTGGATATGCTGCACATTCTTCAGCCCATGTGGCACAGCACCACTGTCATCACAATATGCACTGCTGTCATCACGAGATGCTGTGTCACCCCAGGTCACGACAGATCCATCTCCAAGAATTGCCGCAAAAGCGTAGTGAGAAGCCTGAATCTGATGCACATTTCTCAGCCGATCCTGCACAGCAGCGCTGTCGCCACCACCATGGGCAGCACCCCAGGTCAAAACCGAACCATCAGCGAGAATGGCGGCAAACGCTCCGAGATCCACGCCGTAAGTAGCTTGGATTTTCTGCACGTGCTTCAGCTTATCCTGCACAGCACTACTGTCACCACCGTAGAAGCCATCGCCACCACCCCAGGTCACGACAGATCCGTCGGTAAGAATGGCAGCAAAAGCGCCGTAACTAGCCTGGATCTGCTGCACATTCGTCAGCTGATCCCGCACGGCACTACTGTCACCACCAGAGCCGGCATCACCCCATGTCACGACAGATCCATCATCAAGGATGGCAGCAAAAGCGAAGCCAGTGGCTTGGATCTGCTGAACATTCTTTAGCTGATCCTGCACAGCGTCACTGTCCCCGCCACCAAAACCTTCACCCCAGGTCACGACAGATCCATCACCAAGAATGGCAGCAAAGGCGTAGCTGGCGGCTTGGATCTGCTGCACATTCTTCAACTCCTCCTGCACGATGCTGCTGTCACCACCATATTCTGCCTGCCCCCAGCTCACGACCGATCCGTCGCCAAGAATGGCAGCAAAAGCTTCTGTGGAGGCTTGAATCTGTTGCACATTCTTCAGCTGATCCTGCACAGCGCTACTGTCACCGCCAGAGCCAGCAGCGCCCCAGGTAACTACAGATCCATCACCAAGAACGGCAGCAAAAGCGGAGTCAGTGACCTGAATGTGCTGCACGTCGTTTAGCCGGTCCCGCACAACACTGTAATCACCGCCATCGCAAGGAGCACCCCATGCTACAGCTGACCCATCGCCGAGAAGAGCGGTGAACGAGCAGTTGTAAAGCAAGGCAGAAGCTTGAACTTGAACTCGGCTTATGTGCAGCGTGAACGAATCGTCCGTCCGCACTCTGGCTTTCTGGATTTGCACAGATGTGTCTAGAGGGGTGGAGAATTTTTTTTTGCCCTTTTTTTTTTTTTTTTTGGCCCTTTTTTTTTTTTCCCCTGCCCTGGGCTCCTGGGTTCTCTGTATTTGCACAGGAAAAACAGCTCTTCTCTCGGGATTTTCTGTATTTCCACAGGAATCTCCAAGGGAAAACACTGCTTTCCTATGGATTTCTTTCGTTTCCTAAGGATTTGCTTGGTTTTTTCTGGGGAAAACACGATTTTCCTACGGATTCCGTTGTATTTCTCTAAGTTTTCTTTGGTTTTTCCTAGGAAAAAAACTTATTTTCCTATTACCTACGGCGTTCGTGGCATTTCTTCAGGTTTTCCGAAGGAAAACATACGTTACCTAGCTTATTCCTCGGGAAAATCAAATTTTTCCTACAATTTCGCATTTAGGACGGATTTCGTGGTGTAGTTGTTGCTAGTAGTGTTGTTGTTGTTGGCGTTGTGGTTGTAGGTGTAGTATGTTGTAGTTTTAGTTCTAGTTGTAGGGATAAAAAACCCGAGGGTCAAACAAAAATCAAAGAAGGATCAAAAAATGAAAATACGGCAATTGCAGCCATTCAGCGTGATTGTTCTGTCTTTCTTACTGTGTTGTTCTTATTCCCTTGTGTTTTTTTGGGTTTGCGTTCTGTATTTCGTTCGATCATTCCTTGTCTGTCTTTCTGTGGTTGGTTCTTTCCGTTTATCTTTCTATTTTTCGATTTGTTCGTGATTTATTTCTTCCTGTCTTCCTTCCCTTGGCTAGTAGTGTTGTTGTTGGTGGCGTTGTAGTTGTAGGTGTTCTGTCTTTCTCTCCTTCTTTTTTCCTTTCTGGGTTTCTTTGTTTATGTATCTATATAGCTCTTTTTTTTGCATCTTCTTTTTTATCTGCATATCTTTGTTTCTGCCTTGCTTTCTTCCTTTGTTTGTTCCTGTCCCTGTCTCTTTCTAGCTCTTTCTCTCTCTTTTTTTTAACTCTCTCTCTCTCTCTCTCTCTCTCTCTCTCTCTCCTTCGTGTCTTAAGTCCAAACCAAAAGCCGCGCATCGGACTTTTCGCCAGTCGCCGAGGCACTGAGCTGCTACCCTACACGTCCCTAGACCGTCTACGAACAGCCCTGCAGCTTACGTTGTACCTCTCCTTTCTTGCAGAAGCAGCAGCAGTCGTAGTATACGGACATGATCCCCCAACAAGCAAAGCTTGCAGACTGAGAAGTCTCGGACATAGTGTGGACAAACATCCCCCAATAAGCAAAGCTTACAGACTGCGATGTAAGCTGTGTAGTCCTTTAAGTTTCCGATCTTGTCTGTGTGTTCATGTAGATAGAGTATCTTGCAAGTTTCGCTTATGAACGCGAGGGAAAGTTGAGAGATGCGTGAATGAAACCTCGCGTCATGTCGCCTGTGAAAGCGCATGAGTCCTGGGGAGAAACCTCGTGGCCTCACGAGTTCCGCAACAGTGTGTATCGCATAATACGACGTAGTAAGGCACACTCATAGACTCATAGACATAAACATTAAGATTTCTATATTATACAAAATACGAAGCTTGTTGTAGAATATGTGCCTCATCCAATCACCCAGAGCTTCCACGACTCTTGAGCTGCGCCTAACGAGCACGACATGGCAGAAGTTAACACTCGTTTCTAGGCCACTGACGCGTCAGCTAGCGCATGAGCAAAGTTATAGTTTCACTGACGCGCACTGACGCGCACCGAGTCCCAGCTGACGCGGACCAGACAAATCTTAACATTTATATAAACTCCCACAGCCGGAGTTTAGAACGCCGCTCACGTATCGTTCTTCTTTATTTTCCGCGTCTTTCTTGTTCCTTTAACTATTTCTGATTGTCTTTATTACTTTATGGCCTTCCGTATTTCTTTATTTCTCTGTTTTTGTTCTTTGGTTATTTCTTCATTGTTTGTTTTGTTTTTGTTTCTAACTCTCTTTGGTTCTTTCCCTTGTGTTTTCTTTGTTCTTACCTTATAGCTTTCTTTATTTACTTAGTTCTCTATTCTTGTTTTCTTTTTTACTTGTAGCATCCTTTATTTGTTTATTTCTCTAGTTCTTGCATGGCTCTCTTTCTTTCTTTCTTTATTGATTTCTTTCTTTCGTTCCTTCCTTCTTATTTACTATATATACCATATTGATTATATATACTATATATACTATATATACTATATATACTATATACAGTATATATACTATATATACTGTATATATTATATATACTATATATACTATATATACTATATATAGTATATATACTATATATACTATATACATACTTTATATACTATATATACTATATATACTATATATATATATATACTACTTATACTATATATATACTATATATACACACTATATACATTATATATACATATTATATATAGACTATATATATAATATATATAAAAATACCGTATATGCTATATATACGATATATATACCAGACATAGATATATATATACTATATACATATATACTTTATATACTATATATATACTATATATATACTATATATATATATACTATATATATACTATATATATACTATATATATACTATATATATACTATGTATTTATATATATGTACTATATCTACTACATGTATACCCATACTGTATACACCGTTTATATATACATATATATATATATATATATATATATATATATATATACACACACTCCGTCCTTCCTTCCTTCCTTCCTTCCTTCCCGCGGCAGGGCCCCTCTCTCCCTGCCTGCCTGCCTCCTTTACTTCCTTCCTTCCTTTCTTCCCTCCTTCCCTCCTTCTTCCTTCCCTCCTTCCTTCCTTCCTTCCTTCCTTCCTTCCTTCCTTCCCGCGGCGGGGCCAAAAAAAAAAAAGGGCAAAAAAAAAAAAAAGGGCTAAAAAAAATAGGGTCCCCTGTCTAGAGCATTTCCAGACGAGTCCAGGATACGCCCGTTTCCGACTCCCAGGGCGGTTTGTGCTCGTCGTTTCAAGCTTCCCACATCTTCATCCAAGCCGGCTTGCACAGTAACTGTCCTGCCACTCAGCAATCCAACTTTGACAGTAACCGACATGTTGCGTGCTGTTGCCAGGTCCTGCACGATATTCTGAACGTAATGTGATTAAATTAAGACCCACTCGTCCGCTCAACACTCGTCTGCATAAATCTCATAGTCGCAGCGAAGTTGTACAGACTATTCTGGCAAGGATGCCAGCCGAAAAGGCTGCGGCATGTCGGTGTCATCCCGAACCCGAAACCCAGCATATGTAGCAAGACACTCAACCCTACACTCCGGCGGTAGTTTCGTTCAATGTTTCAAAGTACGATTAGTTTATGGCTGCAGGTTTCTGGGCACGTGTTTTCGAGGCTTCTAATGCACAAATTTAAACACCACAGGGTAGCCCTTTGTCGTCCTAGCAGCCACAGACTCCGATACCTTTTAGTGAAGGCATATTCCTTGAATCATATTAGGGATCCTACTATATTTAAAGGGATATTCTTTAATTAATAAAGGGGTGTTGGAGTGTTTGGGCACCCGTTTTGATAAGGCGATCCCCAAGATAAACGAGGGTCTAAGGACAGGTAGTACAGGGGCCTTAATAATTAGAATCGAGGTTCCTTTTAAAGGGGTCTATAAGGGCTACTCTAAAGGATCTATGATATAGGGACCTGAATAATTAGAATAGAGTCTTGGGGCACATTATATTACAATTGTAAGAAGGAACACCCAAAATAGTATGAGTAATTCTTGAGACCCCTATAGTATCATGTCCATACTACGTGTTCACGTACAAGAAGGAACCCCCAGAATGAAAGGGCATAAGGGCCACCATCAAAAGCCATGGAAAACCCTGTGCTACTAAGCCTGAAAGTCTTAAAAGAACCCTCATAGAAAAATTCCAAAACCCTCGACCCGTTGCAGAATAGGGACCTGAATAATTAGAATCGAGTTTTTTGGGGTATGTTTTACTATATCTATGGTAAGGAATTCACCCAAAATAGTATTGCAAATAATTTAGGCTCCTACGGGTTCCCTTAAGGGGTGCAGTAAGCCGGGATTTGGAGTGCGTGGGGGACCAGTGCAGGCAAGCTGCCGCCGCAGAACCTGCTGCCGCGGCGGCGCCGGCCTGGTCGGAGGCGGATTCACAGAGTCTCCTAAGGTTCCCATAGGGAACCCCTTAGGGGGGGGGGTAGGGGGGAGGGGGGGGGTATACTTCCTTAAATTGGCCTTATCAAGTCCGAAATATTAGTATCCCCTACCCCGCTACCCCCCCAAGTTACAAGGGTCCTCATCGTCCTTGTGGTTTATGGGGATCCTTTAAAGGGATCTCATTGGTTCTATAGAGACTCCTCGAGCTCCTTCAAAGGGATCTGCTAAGCCTCGACTCAAGACCTGAGGCAGCAGGGATCCAAGGGTAAAAGGAGGGACCCTTAAGAAGGACCCCTAGGTATATACCCTTAATATAGCTATTATATACTCATTATGTAGCCCATTATAGGGACCCAGGGTTCCCCATTAAGGGTCCCTCTTTTTCTCTTTAAATGGAACAGGACGAAGACCGATAAAATGCTAAGTTCAAGCCTTGCACCCTGGACCTCTCGATCCCCTCATTAAAACCGGGAATTATGTAGGAACCTGATTAAGAAACCTTGGGACTTTCAGGGATCCTTAAGGGTTCCTCTGTACTATAATTACTATAAGGGATCTTTAAGGGGTTCTATAGTGTAGGAACCTGACTAAGACACCTTGGGCCTTTACCAGGGCTCCTTACATGAATCCTACTTTTTTTGCGGGGGGGTTACAGGGTCAGGGTTCTTACGTTAAGGTCCGAAGCCCTTTGAACAAAACTTAGCCTAGATCACCACAGAACCCTACAGTATCCGGCCTTGCCAGTCTCGGTTTCTGGTGGGACCTGCACAGAGAATTCAATTCCAGGGTATTGCAAGGGATTTCGAGGGTCCATAAGGGCACTTGCAAGATTTGCAGGCCGCAAGCCTTGATAAAGGAAAAAAACCTTAAAGCACACTAAGGGTCCCTGTGCATCTAAGGCATATCCAGTAGTTGGAACGGGTTTTTGGATTCTCGGGTGAACAGGACTCGACGGTTTATGGCATAGTACCCGTACCCAGACCCCCGGGAGGATCTAGAAAGTAGATCCCTTAATTTGGCGCCCTATACTACTAAGGGTACTTTATAGGAACCCCCCATTAAGGGATCTACTTTTTGGATCCTCCCGGGGGTCTGGGTAGGTGTTCTTACCAAGGGCTTCTGAGGCTTTAGAGTTGAGAGCAAACAGTTTTGGGATGCAAGGCTTTCGTGTTCGGGGCTGTAGGTTTAGCTGTTCATCACTGTATCTTTTACGGCAGTAGCACCGCAGGGGTGGACAAGACCCTTCCAACATCCTTATTAAGCCACAAAAACTTTAAATCAAAACCGATGCCCTCACGGCGTCAGCTGTCGTGCCCAGAGAAGACTTGTCTTCAACTCACTGATATACAGCACAGTCGGGTGTATGTGCGCGTGTGCAAATGTCTTTATACAGAGCCCATGTAATGAAGCACATTCTAAACCATACACTACAGATGAATCAAAACAAGCAGCACCAGGAATACATGTATGCACAAATGTATAGACACGGGGTTGGCCTCCGGTCATAAAAGCAAACCCAGTGTAGTATAGGGGACGTAATATTTAGAATTGGGTCTGGGGGTATATTATACCATAACTAGAAAAAGTAAGGAACCCCCAAAACCCGATTCTAACAATCAAGGCGCCTGTATTATTGTGATGCGAAGGCTTTAACGTCCGTCTCTCTACGGCGGCATGATCTGTAGTCGAGGGCTCAAGGGCTTTGGGTCTGGCCCATAAGCGACAGAAATGAAAGGTTAAACTTTCCGATTCCTCCTAGTCCTAAGCTAGACAACCCCAAACCCTTAGCAGAACCCAAGAAGTGTACAGGATCGGTATCGGGGATCTAAGGATTTGGCCTGGTGAAATCATACCTGCACCCTAAGGAACCTACCTTTTAAAGGGCTCCCTAATATGATTTCTTTACAAATGTCCTTAAAAAGGTAGGTTACTTGGGGTTAAGGTGCACATTGCCGCCATTTTGTTGAACGCGAAGAGCTGCCAACTCCTCTGAATCTAATCGCCAATAGAACTGTCAACGTGCCTGAGTCGCTACGCAGCGCACGGAGAAACAGAAATGCTGCGTCAGGGCTCCCGTTCTCTCCTAGATGTTTCAACTTCTGCGAACGTTACTTGGCTGACTTCTAAACCCCTCCTAAAAGTTAAACTTTTAGCCTCCTTATTATAGTTCATATAGAAACCCCAAAAGATAAAGTCTAAAGAGCCAACCAGAAGAACGCCAAGTAGATGTTTCATATACCCACAGAGTACGGTGAACTCCCTATGAGGTCCTACTTAGAGGCTCATGAGACTGAGAACACACAGTTACAAGTACCTGAAACGAGAATACATAGAATTAAAGGTATGGCTCCCTTTTTCACAAATCCAGCTGGTCTAGATAAACTCTTACATGAACCTTTGCGTATCACCGTGATTTATTAACCCTAAACCCTAACCCAATCACAGAACCTCAGACCCCCAGGAGGATCCCAAAAGTAGATCCCTTAATGGGGGGGTTCCTTTATGGGACCCTTAGTAGTATAGGGCCCCAAATTCGGGGATCTACTTTCCAGATCATCCCGGCCCTAAACCCTAAACCCCTAAACCCTAAACCTCTAAACCCCTAAACCCTAAATCTACTTTCTAGATCCTCCCGGGGGGAATCTGGGACTCTCCAACCTCTAGGGTCACACTGCTCCAGCTGCACCCCGAGGTCTAAACACACATTGCGGCCTTTTAGTTTCGAGGTTTTGTTATACTTTGTCATGTTATGGTTCGCAATGATATGTTATAGTATGTTATGTTCCACTTAGTTAGATTCTTGTACAGCGCAAATGATTTTTGGTATAATCAGACAGATCTTATATGAGCCCTTGAGCTCGATCTGCAACCGAAGTTGCCATAATGGGGACCTCTAGCAAACAATCTGCTTACCGTCTGATGGTAACCCAGGCCTGACAGTATGCCCGGATCCGCCGTTCCGTGGCGGCCCCCCCCCCCCCGCAAACAAACAAACACACCATAAGATTGAAACTAGATGTGATTGTATGTACTTAGAGCTTTACCACTAAGCATAAACCCTTTAGCCTAAACCGTACCTATGCCGTCAACATGCCTCCAGAACATCCCATGGCAGGTAATTTTTGTCCACGATTTTACAAGATGTAGTACAAAATTCATTTACATGTGTATATGTAATGTCATATGACCAGATTAGCATTGATAGCTCCAGGGTCAAAAGGTCGCAATGTGCGGCAGTGGACTAGACGGCGTGGGGCCTTTTAGGGGTCTTTTTCTCAGGCTTTGGGGTCTTGGGGTTTAGAGTTTAGGGATTGGGGTTGTCGATTGTCGAAGGCTTCACAGGTGTTCTGCAGGGATTTAAAAGGACCTCAAGGCTTGAGAGTTGTTCTTGACATCCTTCTACACAAGGCACCGTGGGGATACACATCCTTGGTGCGGAGGTCCTCACCTATCCTAACCCCAACGGGACAAGTTCAGTTGCATCTGGGAATGGTGGCTTAGGGAGGCTTCGCTCAGAGAGCCCGTGCGCAGCCATGCATGGGAGTCTCAAAAGCCAGGCGCCACAGGGTGGCAGCAGAGGCTCTGAGATAGCCTGAATCTAAACGCTTTCAGCCTCAGGCAAAATTGCACAACAGTCGGGGGAGTGCCCTCTTCTCGAGCACACTCGAAGCCAATTGCATGCTCCGACGCTCCATGCGCTTCACCTTGGAAGATCAGGGGTTGAGGGTTGAGGGTAGCGGGAAAAGCATTCTAGTAGCACCAGTAGCAGCCGCAGGAGCAGCAGTCTGAGTTGGTACCAGCAGTAGTGTTGCTTCTGCGGCCGTTGCTGTTGATGTGGTTGTTGGTTGCTGACACCTGATGCTGATCGTCAACGTGGTAATTTTGCTGTGATGGTGGTTGTGACCAGGGATGGCTCGATTGTCATAGTGATCAGGGTGACGATGATTCTCTGAGCTGGGACATGTCGGGAAGTGATGATAATGATGATGACGAAGCTAAAGCTGATGCTGCTGATGGTGATGTTGACGACGATGGTCATGATGATGATGATGATGATGATGATGCTGATGTTGGCGATCATGATGATGATGCTGACACTCCTGATGGTGCTGACGGAAATGATGACTTTGACGGCGGCTTGCTACAGATCGTGCTGCTTTTGTTGTATCATTGTGACGACCAGAGGAGGACCTCGTCATTGCTTTGTATGACGATGAAGCCTTACGATCCGGTTTAAAAGCAACAAGGATGACCCTGATACTGATGGTCGCACTGTTGCCCATCTGGGCTCCTTTCGATGCACCGTACTTTCCAAGCAACGACGGATGCCTGGCATGAACAGACGATTTCCAAGCAGTGAATGCATGTCGCTCGTGTTGTTGCTGCTGCTGACGACGACGACGACGATGATCTGGTCGTTTTTCCTAAACCCTGCTTCCTCCTGCTGGGACTCTCAACACCAAATCCTAAGACAACTCAAACTCAACCGTCGAATCGTACACTCCGGGCCTGGCCTAGAGTATCCTAAATCATGTCTCAATGTATCCTCCTTAAAGAACCCTTATAGACTGACTATGCATCCCTTACTCAACTCTTGGCACCCCACCTTCCCTTCCCACCCCACCTTACAATCGCATATCCTAAAACCTTTAAAGGAACCCTGAAAGGAGCCCCTACCCTTGCAGAACCCTCGAAGGAACCCTTCAAAGAACATCCTTCAGTAGATCCCTTGAAAAAACCCTAAGGTAAAAGCCAGAAAGTTGGAATATGGTTATCCTAAACCTTTATGGTAAATTATAAGGTATCCTACCCTGAAACCATATTCCAACTTTCTGGAGTTCCCTTTAACACTAGAACCTAACCCTTCCCGGCCTCATCTGTTTCGCGACCATTAGGATGACTTGCCGGGCAAATCCGCCACCAGCTCCGGTTGGATGTACCTATGCGGAGAACCACTGAAATGCTGTGAACATATTCGGATTTTGGGTTTGGGTTTCAGGGTTTTGGGATACAAAAGGGCTTAAGAGTTTAGGGCTCAATGCCTGCTACAGAGCTGGAATGGGAAGGCCGACGCAAGGACATCGTGTGTACCCTACAAGCATGCATGTCGAGGCCAGTACCGCTGAGTTTGTCTGGATCGACTTGGGGACCCAAAGGATCCACCAGAACGCAGAAAGCACGCAGGAACCACTATATCGATGGATTTATGGACCGTCATGGTACTCTGAACTAAGTCCCTAAGCCCTAAACCCTAAAGCCGAAACCTTAAAACAAGAGCTCAGTATATGAAATGAGGATGCCTGTGACAATGTGGGGGATAAATAATGTTACCATACCTAACCGTACTTAGGACCTCAAACAAAGTAGTTATATGCCTAAGCGCTTAACCCAAAACCCAAACCCGATAATTACTTATAAGCTCAAACTCAAACACAGTACGCACTTCTAATAAGCCTTAGCCTAAACTCCAAGCCCCTAAACCCGATAGCGCCTGTGACCGGAGTCCTCAGGATTACGCTCTTTGCCGTCTTCACCCTCAGCAATCTCCTGGCGGCGAAGCGAAGGAACGTGACGGCTCGGGGATTAGGGCTTAGGGCTAGACGACTTTAAGGCTTTCGGGCTTCTTTCTTGGATTTTGGAAATCAGGGCTTAGCAGGGTTTTATGGTTCAGGTTTTAGTGTCTTGAAGCTGACGGTTTTCGCTTCCAGAGCTTCCAGAGACTCCCACAAGCCAGTGAGTACTGTATTATACGACGAGCCTCAAGTGTTGTACCAAAGGAGCGGTAACAACTAGGGTTTAGATTTAGGATTTTTGAAGTAAGACGTACAATGTAGGAGCCTTGACAATTCGATTAGGGTTTTGAGGCATTCTATAGTACGGTTGATAATATAAATCCTGCATTACCCGTAATAAGGAACTTAACATAACTCCCATAGTTTAGGGCCTTTAAGGTAATGCAGGATTTACATCATCTCCCAAACCCTAAAACCCTATAGATCCTGTAAAGGTACCCCTATAGATCCCTTTAAAGGAACCCCAGGATTTATATCATCAGCTGTATGACAAAGGATCCCGGAGGCCGTACCTGATTTACAACCCCAAGCCATCAGCCAGTGCATAGGCCAGGGGGAGCATCCCAACCACTCACCGAAGGACAGGCAGGCGCCGGTCTCCCTTCGGCGCTTCATTCTCATGGTCTAGGGCCTGGGGTTTAGGGTGGTCCGCCGTTGCCTCCCCTTGGGGCAGCTTCAGATGGTGGCAGGAGCCTGTCGCTATGCCAGCCCTGCCTCGACCAAGACAAGTCGCCAGTGCCCCTTGAGTTTTGCACCATTAAAAGGTAGACCCGAAGGCGAACACCACCAACACCAGCAAGAGACTCATCGTGAAAGGAAAATCTCAACCTAGCACAACGCAGCTTCAACCCATACATCCACAACTAAACGCGATACATCAACACCCCCGAACCCCGAACCCTAAAACTTGAAACCTCGCTCATGGCAGATCCTAAACCCTAAACCTTAAACCTTAAACCCTACAGTAGAAGCCCGAAAGTTGGACACCCACTCGCCTCAATCCTTTAGAGCAATGTATAAGGGGATCCCTGGACTATTTGGCCTTAATCCGGTTTCCAACTTAATGGGGTTTACTATAAACCCAATGACCCAAGAGATCCCAGGACCGCGCCCCTCGACCTCAAACCGCGCCACATGCAAACCCCAAGCGGCCCTAAACCCATAGGTGCATGTAATATAGGGGCCCCTTAATAGTTAGAATAGGGCTTCCTTTACAGGGCTCTATACGGGTTACTATAAGGGATCTATCAGGGTACCATAATATAGGGGCCTCAATCATTAGAATAGGGTTTTGGGGCCCATTACACTGTATTTATAATAAGGAACCCACAAAATAGTATTGGTAATGTTTTAAGCCCCTATATTATATGGGTTACCCAAGGAAATAAAAGTTGAGAAACTTTCAGAATCGACTACCTTATAAGAACCCCCCCCCCCCCCCCCAAAGTTGAAAAGTTGAGTTCACAGCCAATAAGTTCAAGAACGACTCTGAAACAGCTGCTGTCTGTATTCTGGTGCTAGACTCGAACCCTAAACTATACCCCATGAGAACCATAATACAAATAGTAGGTTTAATATTCTCTTGCGTTTTATATGAGCAAAATACAGCATAAATCCTAAGGAGGCTATAGTAAACCTAATGCCTGAAAAGACACCCGCAACATCGCTTCTAACGTGCAGTAACTCCGAAGCCGCAGAAGCGACGGACCTCTGACCCTAACCCTGAGGCTCAAAATAGCCCAGAAGCCTTATATAGTATGGTCTTTGGGCCTAAAAGCCTTGAAATATGAGTCTTAGAGCCTAAGGGTAATAATAACTTCTGATTTCGTGTGTACCTTTTCAAACTTGAGTGACTTTAGGAAAGTTTGGCGATTTAGGGTTTGTATAACGGTCCTAAAGGCCCCAAACACAACGGCCTCCCATGGAAGTGTCTCCCACTCGAAGGAGTTGCGCAGCACGTGGTGCGATTGCATCTCGGCACAGCTACTCTTCGTGTGTGCGCGAGAGCGCTGCTGCATGTGTTAGTGTGTTGCAACAGAAGAGAGAAAAACTTGGTATGCCCGTGAAGAGTACAGAATCCGGAAACTTTCATCCGAGAGTGGCGCAAGTTGAGTTACACTACTTATGGCAGACTGTTGGACAGGTCTTCTGAAATAGGTATTTTGATTGAAGTCCGCTTCGTTTGGGCCATTTTGCCCCGAATATGGGATCTTTGTGTGCATGTGGTTGTGGGGTACTTAGAGAACATGGGACTTAGTAACCAGGGTTATGATTAGGGTAACTACACTTATATGTGCTTATAATGCCAATTAGGGTACTTATAACTGTACTTACTAAGTCCCATGAGCCTCCAAGTACTGTACACACACGTTGTGCCACCGCGCACGATGCAGCTTCCGACCACTTTGTGCGACCCAGAGACTAAATCAACCCAAAACCCCAAAAGCCCTACCGTTCGAACATGGCCATTTAATCCTTGCTGATGTTCTTCGCCTTATGAATGTCTTAGTCATGTGGGAGTGACGGAAAAATAGGTGACCCTAATATAATACCCTATATAGTAGGGTCCTTATTGTAAGGACCCCAAGATAAGGTACCCCTAATTTTCGGAAACTCCCATGTCTGCTCTCCAAGTCAAGTTGCCGCCCACAGGAGGGCAAGGATAGTTCCTGCGCGGCAACGGGGTGTTAGCCAAGACTTTCATTACTCCACTACTTGGAGGGTCATGGGACGTACTAAGGTTACAAGCACCTTGAGTGGGGGTATCAGCAGTTATAACTATGGTTAAGTCACTATGGGTATCTAAACTTATGACCCTAGCTACTCGATCCCATAGTCCTTTTGAGTAAAGCTCTTGCGAGCTGAAAACGATTGCCCGCGTGAAGTTGTGCGCACGTTGCTCGGTGCGTTAATTAAGCTGTTCCAGAACTGTACATGGGAGTTTCCATAAACAGGGAACAATAATATAGTATCCTAAATTGTAGGATACTTATGATAAAGACCCCAAGATAAGGACACCCAATTTTCGGAAACTCCCACACTTGCATCCCTAAAGGGTCAAACAAGTGTAACTCCCCAAAAGGCGTCCTACGGCTGATGATATAAATCCTGCATTACCTTAAGGACCCTTAACTGTGGGAATTTTGGTATATTCCTTATTATGGGTGATGCAGGGTTTATACCGTTAACCGTACCACCCAAAGTCTTCTTTTGCCGATGCTTCTGGTATCTGGGAAGGTACAGGGTGATAAGGCTACGGGGTAGTGGTTTAAGCTTAGGGGTATCAGGATTCGGGTCAACTGCGCACGCGAAGTTGACATGATGCGATAACCGTGGATGCCCGTCACGCTCTCGTGCAAGTCGGGATGCACCTGCTGCATTAGATGAAACGTCATATTCAGAGATCCGTGGCAGCTTGGTCCCGTCTTCTTGAGGTCAGCATAGCCCTGGCATCGAGCGAACTCCAGGAGCAACAGCAGCACACTGCACCGACTGGGGCCCTGTAGTAGCCCAGTGAGCAGCAGAAATGCGAAGACAGGACCGGGGCAGCACCGGTTAAGCTCCGGAAAGTAGATCCCATAAGTTGGGACCCTGAACTACTAAAGAGCACTTTATAGGAAAGAGATCTACTTTGTGGATCTTCCCAGGCCCCAAACCCTCAACCCTATAGATCCGAATAGACTCCTTACAGGAAACCTCAAGGGAAACCTTTAAAGGATGTTTGGATCTTCGCAGTGGATCTGGGAAGGGAAGCTTGCAAGACATGGCGCTTACGGTACCAACAAACGGAAGCAACAACTGGTTTTGGGTTTTGGTTAATTTCAACTAGCTAGTTATTTCCCTGAAATCTCAACCCCTTAACTTAATCGCTAAACTCTAAAAACTGAAGGGCTACATCGGCCAAGACGTTGCTGCAAAGCTTTCAAAAAACCCAAAGCCAGAAACGCGTAAATCCTATCGGACGTTTCATGGGTGGTTACCAGCGGGCCTAGAATGCCTTGACTGCTGTTGCAAGTACATACATCTAAAACCATGTCACTTCTAACCTTTCATATGGGAATTTCCGAAAATAGGGGACCCTGACATAGTATCCTAAATTGTAGGATCCTTATGATTTATAAGGACCCTAAAATGAGGTACCCCTAATTTTCGGAAACCCCCCCATATCAAGCCGAATGACGCCCTAAGCCAGAAACCCTGAACCCTACCCAGAGGCTCCAATATCCCCAAACTAAGGAATATACCTTAAATTGTAGCAGGATCCCTATCGTGATTTAAGGAATATGCCTTAATTAAGGGATATTGGAGGCTCTCCTAAACCCTGAACCCTATAGATCCCTTGTATGAATCCTTATAGACCCATTTAAAGAAGCGCCTATAGAACCCCTATAGATCCCTTTAAAGGAACCTCAAGCCTCTGGGTACATCAAGTACACCTGCCTGCTGCTGGGGCATAGGTCGGTGCGCGGCGCAGCATCATCCCTGTCCTTGTCTTGAAGTCACCCAAAGGGTGCATGTACCCAAATAGGGTTCCTTTAAGGATTCCTTTAAAGGGTTCCATAAAGGGCTCTATAGGCTTGAAGGTATAAGGGTCCAGGTACCCAAACAGTATGTACATTGGCCTTAAAGTAGTCCCTATACAGGTACATTGGGCCCAAAGTATATACATGTATATATATATATACATATATATACATATACATATAAATATATAAATAAATATATATATATATATATATATATATATATATATATATATATATATATTTGAGTAAGTGTATACAACTTGAGTACATGGACCCTTAGGGGTCATATTCTCACATGGAGGCCCTGGTTGTCGTCAAAAGAAAGCCTTTTTATGACATCCCTTAAAGGGACCCTTAAAGAACCCTAAAAGGGACTCTTCTGCTTTTAAAATGATCTTCAGGATTTGTTGCGTAGGTCTTGGGCTTAGGGATTCGAAATTGGGGTTTAGGGGTCTCTTTAAAGCGTGAGCACACTGCCCTGACATGACCATGAAGACATCACGCCTACTGACTGCACAGTGTATGTATGTACGTACATATGCTTGTATGTATGTATGTATGTATGTATGTATGTATGTATGTATGCATATGTGTATCCATGTACACATATATATATATATATATATATACACGTGTATGCACACAATGTCGGTGTTCCCACACGAAATATTTGTTTATTGCACGGGCTATGTCGACAATGTCTAGGTTTGGGGGACTGTGGGTTCAGGGGTCCTGCTCGGCATGTTCGTCGGTGCAGCTCGGTTTAACTGGCCGAGTCTGTCGATGCATCGGTTCGGTTGCATGTCTGAGTAACTGGGGATGCGGGGTCAATGCTCGCCAGGGATTCAGTTTGTGCTTTCCATCAATCAGGACGGAGAATCTGGAAGCCGACGCTGACCGACACCCCCATCATAACAGAAACACGAATGCCTGGAAGGACCACCCTGAACTCAAAACTCTGCCTTCTACTTACACCTTAAATCTCCAGCGTTAAACTCAAAACTCCAAATCTCAAACCCTAAACCCCATTTCCCAAACTCCAAACCCTAACCCCAAACCCAAAGCATTGATCAAGTATCATAAGCAGGGCGTAGAAGATCAAACCTGCCAGGTCCAAAGCTGCAGGCTTCTGTAAGGGCTCTTGCAAGGATTCCTTTACATATATATATATATATATACATACACATGTGCATATATATATATACATATATATATATATATAGGCATGTGTATATATATATATATATATATCTACATGTACATATGTAAATAAATATGTACATGTGTATGTAGATGTATGATGTATGTGTATATGCACATGTACATGTCTATGTGCATGTTCATGTTTATGTATTTAGGCACACACGAGAGTTCTCAATCTCAACAGGGCGATAAGGGGTTCCATGTGGGATAGGGGGTGCTATAGGATTCTGATGCGGTTCAAAGAGGGTTTCTAAAAAAGGGTTGTTTAAAAAGGTTGTTGAAAGGCCAGCTGTAGGGTTTGATGGGGATCTTTGAGGTTGAGGGTTTAGAGCTTCTAAGGACAGATGCTGACTAGTCTTTCTGCCATTGCCCGGCTTCAAGCCGACAGCACTAGTACTAGCCACCTTCCTATAAACCCAAGACCCTTGACCCTAACCAAAGCCAACACCCACAAGGGTCCACGCCTATAAACACGTGATTCAACTGGTTCACGAAGAAGTGCCCACCAGAATCTTGCTTGCGGCCTGCACACAGCTGCAACACGGCTTTATTGGGCTTGACAAGGGTTTTGACAAGGAAACATAGGGTCTAAACGAGGTCTTACAAGGGTGTTTGGTTTCATCATCAAACGAAGAGAAAGAAGTTCGTAAGTAAGACCCTCAGCCCAACAAGGGACAACATCAAATGTGCCAAAGGCAAACCGAGTCTTAGTTGCTGAGTTCATAAGCCCCCACAAGTGTACACTTTTAGTTTTATAGTGGGTGATATTATCCCAAAAAAGTGTAAAGTGTATCCACTCAGCTACTAAGCAGTTCAAAAGCCTTCGACTCAGCACCACCTAAGCTTAGAAGGGTTTACGGCTTAGTGTCCAAGATTGTCGGCTTCTCGGAGCCCAGTAGACGAACCTGCAATATCTCCTAATTCAGGAATATGCCCGGGAAAACATGACGGATCCGCTTATAAAGACTTCTTAATTCAAGGATCATGGGATGTAACTGGAGTTATAAATAAAGTAACTAGCCATATTTATAGCTGATTCTAACCCAAGGTACTTATAGCTGTGCTTGCTAAGTCCCATGAAGCCTCCAAGCAGAGAGGAATCAACCACATTCCGCGACGTTCGCAAGTGTCGTCGTACAGTCAACAAGTCCTCAAGCTTGCCTCCACACGCCTGAGCTGCTCGTTTGGCACGGGCCAGGACGACACGGAGATCTGCGGCAGGGTCTTTCGTCTTCGCAACCGCTGTCGTCTGCACTTGCGTCGTCAGAATCCACCTCCACCACCGGAGCTGATCGTCGATTATCAAGCAGCAGGTCTCGGGGCGTGATTTTATCCAGGGCAGTATGGTGCTGCAACCAAGCCCCCAATGTCATATCTGCTTCTTCTGCTTCGTCTCCACTCACCAGTTTCTCCGCATCTTCGACTGGCGAAGCGGGGACGTTGTCGTCGAACTCCAGTCTTTGAAGATTCTGCATACCTTTTGGTGTAAGTACCTGCGTCGGCAAAGTGCAGGAGGACAACAGAACCCGCACCGGGAAGAAATGCTTCTCCTGCTTCAGCCACACAACGCCCTAGCACAGAGGAGGGAGCTGAAGTCACATCGCCCACGAGATGACCATGCTGTTATCACGACACATTCACTGAGCACCGCGACGATTGCCGCCGGCTCGGTTTTCGTGACACGCGCAGGTGCAGGTAGTATGGGGGCCGTCATAGATAGAATCCGTTTTGGTGATTATATCGTAACTCAAGCAGTCATTATGTCGGCTTCTGTTTCCAGACCCTCGGATCTAAAACATCGAATGCCCACAGAAACGGATTGCCTATTGTCATATGGGAGTTTCCTATCAAAATAGGGGACCCAAATATAGTACCCTGAATAGTAGGATCCCTATTCTAAGGACTCCAAAATACGGTGCCCGTAATTTTGAGAAACTCCCGTATTGAGGTTCCGTAAACCCTAAAGATCCTTTTAAGGAACCCTTATAGAACCCTTTAATGAACCCTATAGATCCCTTTTAAGGAACCCTTATAGATCCCTTTTAAGGAACCCTATAGATCCCTTTTAAAGAACCCTATAGATCCCCTAATCCTACACCCCTGTTCATATGGGGCCTGGGTTTAAAGAACAGCTCGGCCCTCCGGACTGTTGACTCCAACAGTCCTAAAATCCTAAGCCCTGCCCTGGGATGCGAAAAACCTACCGTTTTAAGGGTTCTACAAGGGCTCCTTTAAGGGTGCCTCTCAGGGATCTATAGGGTTGTGCGTCTTATGGTCTAGGGTTTATGCTTTGGGATCCGAGATCCTACCGTTTTAAGGGTTCTACCCTCTAATGAAGGGGTCAGAACCTACTGTTTTGTAGGGTTTGGGGATACAGGTACGGTCTAGGGTTTCGGCGTCCCAAATTCTACAAAAAAAACCCCTGCAACGCCTCCCATACGCTCCATCTGCAACCTTCTCTCCTACTGTCAGAAAAGAGAGGAGGAGGACACAACTCTAAGAAGCCCTATACTACTTGGAGGGTCATGGGACTTAGTAGTTGGGGTTATAAATAAGGTAACTACACTTATAATTACTTATAACCACAGTTAGGGTACTTATAACCTTACTTACTAAGTCCCATGATCCTCCAAGTACTCTTAGAGTATCCTTATAGAACCCTTATAAGCCCCACCCCTGGATAAACCCGTGAGCATTCGCGGGTCCTTCCGCATAGACGATGAGATAGCCGTAGACCACACGGCAGATCCAGAAGTTGATCTGAGTTTACCAGGCCCACAGAAAGGAACAACAAATCCCGAAAAGGTAATCTACCATTATGAGGGAAGCGGGGTGTTACAGGCCTCATTTAAGGAGTTCTGTTTAAAAAATCCTTCCCGGGGTCTTTGTAGAATCTCCTGGAAACCCTGTAGGTCGATAAGGGGAAAACAAGGGCTTTGAATGAAGAGATGTAGGATTTCAGAGGCTTAGGGTTTAATGTGAGGGTTTACGGTTCAGTGGCTCGATGTTGGGACTATACAGGAGTTGCAAACTCCCCAACAGAAAAGCGTTCTGAGCTCCCTAGGTAGGATACTTTTGCAAGATGTACATGCTCCAGCGTTATTAAGGCGGCCCCTACAGTAGGGGCTTCAGCATAGCTTGCACTTAAGGCCATTTGGGACGCAACCTTCTTGCCATGCAAGACCTCTTCCTGACCCTGCCTCAAAAAAAACTAAACCCCAAACCCTAAAACCCTAAACCCAAAAACCCTAAACCACTGGACCCTAAACTTGTTGACAACAGCAAGGCCTGCTGGCCTTAAGAATTCAACTGACATCATGGCACTTAGAGCCCCATACGGTTGTTGATATAAGCCCTTCATTACCCATGATAAGGAGTATACCATAATTCCCATAGTTTAGGGTTCATAACTAGGATACCCAGTAACCTAAGAATAAAAAGGCCTCTCTTTTTGGTATTGGGTAACTTTATAAGGAACCTGGGACTACAAAAAGGGAATAAGGGTACTACTGGGCATCCTAGATAAGGTCATGTAGGATTTATATCGTCCACAGTAGTGGCAAAGAACCCCCGATCCCAGAAGTAGATCCCCCAGCTTGGGACCCTATACAACTGAGGCACTAAAGGCTGCTTTCATGTTCTAGTATACCGGTTTAGGGTTTAGGGTTCTAGTATACCTAGCTGAAGACCATGACTATTGAGCTGAGCTTCAAAGGCCATCAGGTTCATCAACGGCGAGATGGTGCCGAAAATGATGGCCTGGGCTTCTGTGCCCTGAAGCTTGCAGTCGACACTACGGGTGTTTATAGGGCCTGGGGCCTTAATATTAGAATAGGGTTTTGGGTTCCTTTAAAAGGGTTCCTGAAAAGGGGATCTATAGTAGGGTTCTGTAGTATAGGGGCCTTAATAATTAGAATAGGGTTTTGGGGTATGTTATACCATAACTCTAAATTGCGATGTCATTGCGGGATCAGGTGCCGCGACCAAAGAATCTGGAGGGATCGCCGGCGCAGGCTTGCCATCATGAACCCGACCCCTAAACCCTAAAACCCTAAACTTTGGCCCTAAACCTTAAAACCCTAAACCCTAAACCCTAAAACCCTAAACTTTGGCCCTAAACCTTAAATCCCTAAACCCTAAAACCCTAAACTTTGGCCCTAAACCTTAAATCCCTAAGCCCTAAAACCCTAAACTTTGGCCCTAAACCTTAAAACCCTAAACCCTACACAGTATTTAGGCCCCTATAGTAGGGCTTGTGGTGGAGGATTGAAGGTTCCAGAGTTTTTAGGGGCGAGGCTGCCTGCTTGGAGGGTCGGGGGACTTAGTAAAGAGCTCCTTAAAAGGCTCCTTAAAGGGATCTAAAGGGTTCCTTCATGGGATCTATAACGTTTAGGGCCTAGGATCTACTTAGTAAGTAGGTAATAAGTAGACTTATAAGTACCCTAACAGGGAGCCTAATTGGGGTTATGATACTTACAAGTCTATAAAATAACTACTTACTAAGTCCCCCGACCCTCCAAGTTTGCTGGGCCTAAAGCCTTGGCAAAATGCGATCCCTTTTCTTACCTTTGGTTAGTAGGGAATAGTAGGGATCTATAGGGTTCCTTACAGGGATCTATAGGGGTTAGATCTATAGGGGTTAGGGTTTAGGTTCTAGTTTCATTTCTACAAGTTCGTACCTTTGGTTAGTAGGGACCGGAAGGGGCCTTATAAAGGGGTCTACAAGGGTTACTATAAGGGGATCTATAAGGGTACTATAATATAATTAGGGGCCTTAGTAATCCTATAGCTTACCTTTGGTTAGGTTTTTGATCCAATCAGGGAAAATGAGGAAAGCCTCAAATCAAAGTTTAAAGAGATGTTGAGGCCATTGGGTTTGGTAATATAGGGGCGTTAGTAGTTAGAATGGGGTTGTGGGGCCCATTGTACTACAGTAATAGAGAACCCCCAAAATAGTATAGGTAATTATCTGGACACCTGTTCACTTCGCTTTCTCGTAGCTTCCGGTTGGCGCTGAATTTAGAGTCGCAGTCCGTGCGGTGATATCTCTACTGCATTCCCTCAAAAGGTAAGCAAGACATGTATGTAGGATATCCGATAGACTCAACTAGGAAACCACAAGAAACGAACACTTTTCGACACATGAAGCAGACTCCCCAATCAGAACCGACTAGTGGTTGCTGGGTTTTGGCTTCTACAGTCGAGCACCTGCGATACTTGGCTAGAGGTGGTGGGAGGCAAGCCCTTGCCGAGGATTCCGAGGTTTAGAGTTTGGGGGCTTGGGGGCTTGGGTTTGGTATTGCGTTTTGGGCCTAGCTTCACACGATCGTTTTGCTATGAAGCATTGACGGTAGCCGAGGGCAACGACGATTGGGCTCCAAGGAACTAGTCTCATGCCTTCATCAGGGCGTAGGACCCTGTAGTGTTTTGCAATTCATTGTTTGGCTTCAGGGTATACGATCTTTAAAAAACGTTGATGAAGAGTTGCTTTTCGCAGGTTGCACAATGATTTTGGCGACACCCAGGGTCGGAACCTTGCAATCCCTGGTGCTGCTGCTGTATTATGTTAACTTGCTTAGGATTCTGCCTGGCGGCCCCAGTCTGAACTGTAGCATCCGGGGCCACATCAATCTTCTAGGATACCCAGTAACCTAAGAATAAAAAGGCCTCTCTTTTTGGTATTGGGTAACTTTATAAGGAACCTAGGACTACAAAAAGGGAATAAGGGTACTACTGGGCATCCTAGTCTTACAGGTCCTCGACTGTTCCCTTTGCTGTCAACCTGAAGTACCCTTTGCTCTGTCCGGCTGGCCCAGAGCTGTGTTCGTCGAGATGTCTTCTACCCATGCTACCCGTAGTCTCCAGGCACCCATCCATTCTTAGTCTAAGGGCCAATGGCCATCGCTAATACATGAGCAACCTCCTGCAACCGACAAAAGATCCATAACACCTCACAGCAGACATTTGTAGGGCTTTATGGGTTTCATGGGTGTGTTTGTTTTAAAGCCCCATACAAACCCAATGAATAAAGCCTGTATACTACCCTTCGTAAACCCACAATTCCCAGCCACAGTGACCTTATAACACGCCTCCGAAACCCACCAAACAAATCGTATAATCCTTCTAACACGTTGTAGGAAACTTGCACCCCCTCCAAACTGCAACTCCTAAGCCAAAACCCTGAGCTTCATACTCTACAAACCAAAATCCCAGCAGCAATCAGAAGGTTCGTGGTGAAGCGGGCACTCCTGACCCACGCAGGGAGCTCCGCTCCGGGTGTGGGAGGGCGGGGGGCGGGCGTCTTCATGAGTTTCGAAATTTTGTAAGGTTTACTACCGCGTTTTATAATGGCTACTATTACGTAAGGGTTTTTCAAGTTTTACAACGTTGTTTATACACACCCTGGAGGGGTTACTCTTTTGATAAGGTTTCTGTTGGGTTTGCCCGGGTTACTGTCTCATCAAGATTTTCAAGCTGTCTTACTCCAAGGGATTTGGGGTCTGGAACCGAAAGCACATTTCATGAACCATTTCTTTGTGAGAAGGAACCATGACATGAATGACTTTGAGGCTACAGGCAAGCCACTACCCCAACAATAAAAGCAGCCTAGTTTCAGGCCACCCGGGCCATGGTGTGAAGCAACGGTGCTACGGTCCCCAAATACTCGAGGCCTTCATCCCACACGAACTCGTGGTGTATGGGTCATGTAGCAATGCATCCATGCATCCCCACAGACAAAACCTTTCGTACTGCCAGCAAGCGCCCCCCCCCCCCCCCTCCCACACACACCCGCCCTGCAAGTGTCCAACAACCGCTCCCCCCCCCCCCCCCCCCCCCCAATAATGCGCGCTTTCTGACGAAAGAAAAGGTATCATGCCGGGAGTGCTCCTAGAGACTCAAAAACCCTTTCAGTAGGCAGTATATATTGAATCAGATCCGCCAGAAAGGCACGAAACGAGGCAGATGTCCTGGAGCCCATTCCGTAGTAGTCCTGCAGAGGCACCCTAAACAGTCGAGCCCGAATCGCCACCCATCTAATCTTAGCCGCTCTTAGAACCATACTAAAAACCAACATTTCCAGTATTGTCTTGGGTTCTATATGAACAAAACATTAGCGATCCGAACGAGACTATAGCAATGTAAGTCCTTAGTAGATGGAATGGGGCTTTCGGGCTTAACACTGTACTGAATCACATTATACGATCATTGATTATTGAAGCCCCTAATGTCACACCATGACCTCACTTTATGCTGGACACCCCCGCCCCGTATGTGCCACGAAGATCCCAATTCAGAAGCTTCTCAGAGCCTCCAAAACACTGTAAAACATGTGCCTTGAAGTAACTACAGAGGGTTTGTACAGGGTTTAACACGAGGTCGAAAATGGATGTTCCTTACACTATAGAGGTGTTTTTTGGGTAGGTTTTAGAAGGGTGTGCGTAAAGAATATGCCTTCAACTAGACAATTCCTTACAAGGTTTTTATAAGAGTCTTGATACTGAGTGTACCTTCATGTACGGAGAGATGACTATTGCGATTCATTTTCTATTCCACAAACAACGGGTTTTGGAGTCTCTGTCCAAGGTTCAGGGTAGGGAGAACGCAGTGGAGTCTGAAGAAGCTCTCCCCACCTGATCTTGATGAACAGCCTAGATCCAATCTTTTTGAACCCCAAGAACCCGCAACACTGCCAGAAGCTCGAGGAGTCACCCTAGACTCCAAACTCGAAGGAAGCACCCTAATTAAACCCCAAAGCCTGAAGAAGCCTTTTGAACCACCCCCCCGCCCCCCCAGGAACACCTAAAACCACTGTATTCTTCTAATGACTGTATTCTTCAAGGTGAATGCTTCCGCAAATAGGGGACCCCAATTTTGTTCCATAAATAGTCGGATCCCTATTATAGGGACCCCAAAATAAGGTGCCCCAATGTTCGGAAACTCCCAGGTGGGCTACTGGCCAGTCTGTGTTGCTCACCATGCCCAGAGACTTCAAGACCCCTTAATTTAGGAATATGCCTTGAATCATATTCGGGATCCTACTAGAATATAAGGTATATTCCCTTAACTCCCTCGTTATAGAGTCCTTCTAGATCCCTTGAAGGAACCCTTATAGATACTTGTAGATCCCTGTAGGTAAGGAGCTATGCACAAACTCCTGGAGCCTAAGAAGTCCACACCCAGAGACTGTAAAAACCCGCCCTGTAAAGACCAGGTGCTTGAGTAGTCCCTTTATGATAAGGCTACCCTTTTTCCAAGTAGTCGGTTTTAGTACGAAGCCCCTGAAATAGAAAGGGCAAAAGGGTACTACTCAGGAACCTAGAAGAGGGATGATACGTACCACGTTTATATTAAGTGCTAAGGACCCTCTACACTTTGAGGTATGTTTCTTAATTGTTTAAAGGATGTTGGGAGCTTTATTGCATATCCCATACCTCGAAGATTGAAGACAAAACCTTCGCTTGAATCCTGCACACGGCTTGCGTGCATGTCTTGCCACTCATCAGCGCTTCGAGGCCTACTTCTTGTGTTTTGCTCTGGATGCTCGATGTACGCCGGCTCTACCCAGAAACACTGGATCTAGAATCTAGAAACACAGGCAGATCTTCTACCCAGTCTTCAGCTGTTCCTGCACAGCACGACTGTCACCACCATACGCAGCATCACCCCAGGTCACGACAGATCCGTCGCCAAGAATGGCAGCAAAAGCGGCGTGACTGGCGTGGATCTGCTGCACATTCTTCAGCTGAGCCCGCACGGCACCACTGTCACCACCATTGCCCGCAACACCCCAGGTCACGACTGATCCATCTGCCAGAATGGCAGCAAAAGCGAATCTGTTAGCTTGGATCTGCTGCACATTCTTCAGCTGAGCCTGCACAGCACTGCTGTCAGCTGCACGGTGAGCATGACCCCAGGTCACAACGGATCCATCGCCTAGAATGGCGGCAAAAGCATAGTCATTGGCTTGGATCTGCTGCGCATTCTTCAGCTTGCCCTGCACAGAACTGCTTTCACCACCATAGCAAGCATCGCCCCAGGATACGACGGACCCGTCGCCAAGAATTGCGGCAAAAGCACGGCTGGAGGCTTGGATCTGCTGCACGTCCTTCAGCTGAGTCTGCACAGCACTACTGTCAGCACCAAAGCCGACATTGCCCCAGGTCACGACGGATCCGTCACCAAGAATGGCAGCGAAAGCAAATCCAGAGGCTTGGACCTGCCGCACGTTCTTCAGCTGGTCCTGGACAGCACTACTGTCACCACCAGAAACAGCAGCACCCCAGGTTACGACGGATCCATCCACGAGAATGGCAGCAAAAGCATAGTCAGTGGCTTGGATCTGCTGCACATTCTTCAGCTTGCCCTGCACAGAACTGTTATCACCACCAAAGCGAGTATCACCCCAGGTCACGACAGATCCATCACTGAGAATGGCAGCAAAAGCATGTTTGGAGGCTTGGATCTGCTGCACGTTCTTCAGCTTATCACGCACACCACTACTGTCACCACCAGCGCGAGGATCACCCCAGGCCACGACGGATCCGTCGGCAAGAATGGCAGCAAAAGCGCCGTAGCTGGCTTGGATCTGCTGCACGTTTGCTAAGCGTCTATTTAAGTGATTTTGCTCAGCACACTTGAAACCGGCATTAGATCCCCACGTCACAACAGATTTATCGTCGAGAATGGCCGCAAACATGTCGCCAGAGGCTTGTATGTGCGTCGCTTTTTTGGACGGATCCTGCAGGAAGCTGCTGATATCGCCAGTCTGAGTACCACCCCAGGTCACCACGGATCCATCGCCAAGGATTGCTGCAAAACCAGAAAACGTGGCTTGAGTTTGAACTTGGTTTCTGTGCAGGGTCAGTGTGTCGCCACTCTGCAGCCCTGCTGTCTTGATGGCAGCACGTGCATCCAGGACTTTTCCAAATGAATCCAGCAAATGCCCTGTTCCTGGACTTTGAAGTAACCAGGGAGAAGAAGTATAGACTTTTATTTCATAATGGTTGCTTTCCCCCCAAAAAAGTGTTAAAGTATGGTACTCCAAACCCAGGTTTCCGACTCCAAAAGCGGCCTCAGCTTGACGGGTCAATGTTTCCACCTTGTCGTCCAAGCCTGCCTTCAGGGTAAGCCTCTTGCCGCTGAGGAGCGCAACTTCCACTGAAATTGACATGTTGCGCACAAAACAAGGCCCTTAAAGGATCAAAACAATAGAACCCCCCAAAACAAAGTATCCTACCTTTACATGGTTTTAGAATGGCTTAGATAGGGACTGTCTTCGGTGCTCCACTTTGTGAAAACTGTCGGGGGCCTAGGAAAGAAGCCTGAATCGTCGGCTCTGGTGTCTGTCTTGAGACTCCGGGTCATGCGATTTCGGTGTCGGGTTTATGTGAGGCTCAGGGCTTCGAGTTCAAGTTTTCGGGCTTAGGTCTCAACCCTAAACACTATACCGATTTGGTATCAAGGGTTTAGGGCTTACCTGGACCCAAAACCCGCCTTCCTAAGGATCTGTATACGGACATCAAACCCTATAAGAGAGGAAACTTGGGGAAAGGTAGGGCTGGGTTCTTCTGACCTGAGGCAGTGGAGAGTTTCAGCAAAAAGCGCCCAATCTAAACCCCAAATCCCAATCATAAGGGGTTTTAGGTCAGGATTTAGGGGTCGGGTTGAGGGAGAAATAGGCCTGACACCATGATAAAAGCCCTAGAATGGAAAACCTGAAAAGCCCAAAGCCTAAAACCCCGAAAGCTCATGCTGTCTGAAAGGCTTCCTCTACCTACTTGCCAAGTACCCTGGCCTAGCTGAACTAAAGGCTAACCTTGGGGTCTGTACGTATGGGGGTTATAGTAATTCCAACAATTGAAAGGTTGTCTACTCTACAACTAAGTATATATATATATAGATCTTTTCCAGGTTCGTGAACCTAAAACCCCGAAACCTAATGTAGGAACCTGATTAAGAAACCCTCGGCCTTCAACCCCAAATAATAGGATTCATATAAGGAGCCCTAATAAAGGCCCAAGGTTTCTTAACCAGGCTCCTACATTATGCTAGGACTAAGGCTTTCGGGAATCTTTTCACAGCTTGGGTTCCTATAATGTAACGGCCTAAATAATTACCTATACTATTTAGGGGGCTCCCTTTTATGATTAGAGTATTATGGGCCCCAATAGGGTTCCAACATTACCACTAAGTACAAGGATCCTTTCAAGGTTTGTGAAGCCAAAACCCGAAACCTACTGGTCTGTACAGTAGAAGCCAGAAAGTTGGAACATGGCTTTAGGAGAATTAGTGCTAGGATCCCTTATACTTTACCTTAAGGCATGAGGAGAATGATGTTCCAACTTTCTGGCTTCTACTGTACTGGTCTGTAAGGATTCCGACAAAGGATCCGTTCAGGGTTCCTGTAAAGGCGCTAGAGCTTTGCAGCCTTGAAACACCTGAAGTCTTAATGCGTCAACCTCAACCCATCACTAACCCAAACCATACTTGGAGCATCATGGGACCCTCAGAAAGTACAGATGTAACTGCGTTAGTGGGGTCATAAACAATAAGCATGGTTACCTCATTTATCATGCTAGGTACTAAGTCCCATTAACCTGTTGAACTCCTTTCAGTTAACCACAGATCCCAAATCCTGCAGAACCCATTCTATGAAGGTTTAGAGTCTACATAGAGGGTCGGGGGACTTGGGAACTAGGCAGTAACTAGAGTTATAAGTGCCCTAAGTGGGTTCCTAATTGGGGTTATGGTACTTATGAGTCTACTTGCCAAGTCCCCCGACCCTCCAAGTAGGGGTTTCGGAGATCAGGAGTTTGGGGTTCAAGGTGGGTGTCTGTCTGTGTGTACTGATAATGATATACATCCTGCATTACCCATAATAAGGAAAATACCATAATTCGCATAGTTTAGGGTTCTTAAGGTTATGCAGGATTTGTATCATCAACCGTATGGCTAGGGGTATGTCCTTGACACTTTGGCAGTGGCCCAAAGCCCTCGATAGCCCAAAGCCCGTTTAGAACCTTATAGATCCCCCTTCCAGGCCCCTATGTTACTATGGTGGATATGGGTAGTTGTCAATATTAGGGTCCCTGTTTGGGCACCCTACATAATGGGTGCCGTATTTATTAGGGACCCAAAAAGGGACCGTAGTTGTGACAACCACCCTTATACATCCTTACTACTTTAGAGAACTACCCTTGTAGTACCCTTATAGAAACCAATATAAATCCCTTTAAGGAGCCCCAAAAAGTGATTTTGACAACCACCCATAATGCTGACATATAAGTAAGATAACTACACTTAAAATTACTAACCCCGATTAAGGTACCTATAACCCTACTTACTAAGTCCCACGAACCTCCAAGCAAACCACCCATATGGAGGACAGGCCTGATCCTCCGGCTCAGAGAGGGCGCGTGCGTCCTCGTCATTCCAGACCTTGCAGCAACTTTGCGCGCACAGTAACATAGGTTAGAAGCTGCCACCACCCTGTAATAGTGGTATAATAGGAATAAAATCGGGCCCTACTATAATCCTTGTAGTCACTATTACAGGGTGGGGGCAGCTTCTAAAAAACATAGGGGCCTCAATAATTAGAATAGGGTTTGGGGGCCCATTATACTATATTTAGAATAAGGAACCCCCAAAATGGTATTGGTAATTATTTGGGCCCCTACAGTAACTCCCTTCTTCAATAATCGGGCCCAGAAGATTTCAAAATTTCTAAGTTAAACCAAACATACAAGGCCAAGAACCTTTACAGCTCCGCCCCATTGGCTAGTCGAGGTAATACTGAGACAGAATATAATAGCAACAAGAGGAGTACTAGACAAACCATATGTGGAGAATAAATACCTTAACACCCCAAGGAGGATGCTGATAACCCTACTTGCACCTCGGGACATTCAAGTATGTACTGTTCAAGTATACTGATCCCTGAACCCTAAACAACGAGTAACCATGGCAAGAAGCCTGCCCGAAGAGTGCACAAACAAGAGGCATCTGAAACCAAGTAAATGTCGGTCCTCAGAGGTTATTTAGTAGAACAGGGTTTAGCGGGTAATACTGTACCATAGTTTGGTTAGGAGTATAAAAAGATGATGCGTCCGGTCGTTGGTGAAGACGATTCATATACTGCCGATGGACACAAGCTTGCATAAACCGTTGTTCACCAAAGAGGAGCATATGCCGCAACTCCGATACTTGAGAGTCATAAAACACTGTAGGGTATTTTCTAGAAGGGGCCCCCACCCTGTAATAGTGGTATAATAGGAACATAATAGGGCCCTAATATAATCCTTATAGTCACTGTTACAGGGTGGGGGCCCCTTCTAAGGTATTGTCATAGCGTCCATCAGCCGAAGGGCCGAATACTTGTACCTGTAGACCCAGAATCCTCAAGCGATGCAAACCCCGGCCCCAAAACAAAAGACCCCGGCCTCAACACAAAAGGTATGCTACCACTATATGGGTTGAGATCGGCTGTTTTGGGGGGTCTGTTGATGGATCCTCCCGGGGTCTGAGGACACTGGATCTGAAACTTGGACTCTTGATCCGAAGCCAGGCAGCCTTGGTGAAGGCCACAAATTTGCTGACTTGGATGTACCTGTCAGCAACAACGGCTCCCTGGCACTTAGTGGGGATGAATGGGGGCATGGGGTTGCAGGCACTACTAAAAAAGAGTATAAGGCCCATAATCTGTAGAACCGAGATTAGGGAAGTGGATTTTGGGCTTAACCGAGCACAGATTACAGTAAACCCCATAAAGTTGGAAACCGGATTAAGGCCAAAAATGGTGCTGGGATTCCCTATATATTACTCTTGAGGATTGAGGCTATTGGGTTTCCAAGTTTTGGGCTTCTACTGTAGCGCTCTGAGGTGGACATGGGTGCAAACTAAATGAGGCCTCGGTGTTTCCTTTTCGGCTTTGCGTGTCGATCGTGGCGAACTGTGGGGTTCTGCATGAACGGCCCTGCAACCACAAGCAATTGGGAGTTTCCGAAAATAGGGGCACCTTATTTTGGGGGTTCTTATTAATTATAAGGATCCTACTATTTCAGGCACTACACATAGTGCCAAGCCCAAACGAAGCAGCTCATTCGGGCATGGGCGGTACGAAAGCCACATCCATTCTGGAAAATGGATGTGAAATGTCCGGACATGGACGTCTATTGGACATCCATTTTCGGACAACCCCAAATGTGGACGTCCAATCCTGCGTCCATTCTGCAGCCTCCCCAGTGGAGATCCGTTTCGTTGTCTTTTGGGAGCCCTTGACCGCACACACCCTACGTCCCAACCCTAAACGGTAAATCCTAACCCCGAAACCCCTAAGCCCTGAACCCTGCACACCCTAAATCCTAAACCCCTAAACCCTACAAGACCCTAAACCCTACACACCCCATCCCCCTAAATCCTTTTTGAAATCGCCCTTGCAGGAACCCTACACACCCTAGAACCCTCGACCCCATACCCTAACGAAACCCCTCAGCCCCAAACCCCATACACCCTGAATCCTACACCCTGAAGATCCCTTTTTGAACCCTACACCCTTTTAAAGGAACCCCAAACCCAAACGAAACCCGAAAGCCTTGGCCGTATACCTCTAAACCTCTAAATTAAACCCTATAGATCCTTCTTTGAACCCTAAACCCCTTTTAAAGGAACCCTAAACCCTGAACCCCCGTAAACCCTCAGCCTTTGAAGGCACCCGGCCTCGTCAAGTTCATGGCGTGGCTCACCTGGGATCTTGTTGATCAGGGGAAATAGGGATCTACAGTAAATAAACTTATACCCTTCAAGGGACCTTGGAGATCCCTTAAGGAACCCTCAAAGGATCCCTACGATGGTAGCTTAATATAGGGGCCTTAACAATTAGAATAGGGTTTCGGGGCCCATTATACTATAAACTATAATGAGGAACCCACCCACAAAAAAGATTGGTAATTATTAAAGTCCCTATCCCAAACCCTAAACCCTGTAGATCCCTTATAGATCCCTTCAAGGAACCCCTAGGGATCCCTTTAAAACAGAGCTAAACAGAGCTAAGCTCCTCCTATATTAAGCCCTAAACCCTAAATCCCTTAACAAGACTTGGCTCACTTCTGAACCCCTCCTAAAAGTTAAACTTTTAGCCTCCTTATTATACTTCATATAGAAACCCCAAAAGTTAAAGTCTAAAGAGACAACCAGAAGAACGCCAAGAGAAGGGCAGGAAGCTAGAGGACCCTAAACCCCTCTAGATGCCTTACAGAACCCTCTAAGGATCCCTTATGGAACCCTTTAAGGATCCTTTATAGAACCCTTCCCTAGACCCTAAACCCTAGCTACTATAACGAGAACCCAGTCACCCACTGGAGGCCGAGGAAATTCAAGTAGTAATGCGTCGACGAAGGCATCCTTGGGATGTCGCTTCGGGGGGTTCCCTTTAAAGGGGCTCTATTGGGGTTTAGAGGGCTCCTTTAATGGGATCTATAGGGGTTTAGGGTTTAGGTGTAATTAAGGGTTCCCTTAAAAGGGCTCTATTGGGGTTTAGAGGGCTGGATCTATAGGGGTTTAGGGTTTAGGTGTAAGGGTTTGGGGGTTTTGGGCTCAGGGTTTAGGATTTGGGATGTCGCTTTGGGGCTGTCTTTCATGGGAGCTATAGGGGTTCCTTTGAAGGAATCTACCTAGGGTTCCTTTAATGGGATCGGAAGGGGTTTAGGCTTTGGGGTTTAGGGTTTGGGGTTCGGGGTTAAGGGTTTGGGATGTAGCTGTGGGCTTTGCTTTAGAGGGATCTACAGTCGGTTTAGGGTTCCTTTGAGAGGGTTCTACAGGGATAGTAATGTTAGGGTTTTGGGCTTAGGGTGCATGGTCAGCTCAATTCGAACATTTGGATGTCTCGGCTGACAATCTCATTGGTGAAGACATCGCCGGTTGCTGAGTGAGGTCCATTCGGTGGATCTCTGAGTCGGACGCCCAAGAATTGCAATCGGATGTTTGCATTTCCGCGAGGTGAGGCATTATGTAGTTGCCATCGATCATTCTTGGAAGATCTCTCTGCGAAGGATGTGCCCACAGGATGTCATGATCCACCTATGGGGCATAAGCGAAAGAGGACTAGGTTACCCGAACCAAAATGTCCTCAATCTTCACCCAACCTCCTTCATCACAAGCAATGGTGGTAAGTTGTGCGCCGGGGGTTAGGGTGTATGGTTCAAGGCTTGGTTTGGGGTTAGGGACTATGGTTTAGGATTAGGTTCTGGGTGCAAGGTGCAGGGCTTGGTTTTTGGGGTTTAGGGATTGGGGTCTGGATGCAGTGAAATTGGCTCTGCGTGGGGGCTTTTAGGCGAACAGCTCTTAAGGCTTCTGTCGGGGTTTTGAGGCTGCCAGCGTCAAACCCTAAACCCTACAGCTTTGAACCCCCAAGCGATAGTACAAAACATTAAATTCTGCAACCACACATCCCAAACCCCTAAACCCGACAATCTGCTCGAGGTCAGAGAGAGGTCTTGACTTGACCAGAGGTCTGGCATTATAATAGAAGCCAGAAAGTTGGACCCTTAAGATAAATCGTAAGGGATCCTAGCACTAACCCTCCTAAACCCATGTTCCAACTTTCTGGGATTCGCTATAGTTGTCCAGTACCCTAGCGGAACTAAAGCTTAACCTTTTGGATTCTAAGGGTTTTGTGGTACCGCCAACAAGGTCAACAGTTACTTGCCCTACTACTGAGGCTGCTATCTGGGTACTTTCACACGGCCGATATAGGGCTGCTAGACGGTGCTACTTCATCTGGGCGGGCGCGCTTTTTTTGTATTTGCTTTTTGTGGTTTGCGGTGCAAAGATGTTTCACTTCTTGCTTGTGCTGCCAATTTGGGTTTCTATGCAGGTTCCTCTTGTAGGTTCCCCAGTAACCCCCTAGTAATACGGGTACCCTGTTTCTCAATCGTCTGTTTAAATAAGGAGACTCCAAAACCAAAATGGCAAAAGGATACGACTGCGGAACCCAGCCTTGCTCATAATTAAGGAATATAACGTAAATTAGAGTAGGACCCCTCATGTGATTTCATGCATGTTCCTTAATCAAGATGTTGGAGTTCCCTAAACCCTAAACCCTATAGTATCCCCTACAGGAACCCTTATAGGTCCCGTGGCTCCAGGTATCGAACTTACCGGAAGGCCCTGAGCTGCAAATTCTGAAATGGAAGCATCAAAGGCTCAAAACTTCTAGGGTGGCGAAACCCTGAAACCCTAAACACCCTTAGGATTGGGGTTTGGGGCTTAGGGTGTAGCGTCTAGGACCCTTAGACCCTAAACCCCTAAACCCAAACACTCACACCCTGAGCCCAGGTCTCTCTCTCTCTCTCTCTCTCTCTCTCTCTCTCTCTCGCTCTTGCTCAATCTAAAATAGGAGCCTGAATAATTCGAACAGGGTTCCTGCAAAAGATGAAATCCAAGGGTTCCATCAATACAGGGTTAGTACACGAGGGGCAGGTTGGGGGGGGGCTTTTGTATCAGGGCCTGATGAACTACTGTTGATGATCTAAATCCTGCATTACCCACAATAAGAAATATACCAGAATTCCCATAGTTTAGGGTCCTCAAGGTAATGCAGGATTTGTATCATCAACAGTAGAATAGCGTTCTGGGTCGATGACGAACTCTGAACCCTCAACTTCAGGGCATCCGAATGTGAGGCAACTGCAGGTCGACAAGCACAAACGGAATCAGCATCAGATGAGGTCTGTAGGTGCATACCCCCCGGAAGTACTCAAACAGCCCGTATAGAATTTCCTAGACCCCCCCCCCCCAAAGTACCCTCTAATTTACTCCAAACATCCACTAGTAAGGGCCATAAGGACTCAATTACATGGAGACCGATTTTATCGGGAACCCTCTTTCTCCGCATTTGCCAGGGCACTTGTCTGCGAGGAGCAGGGGAAAGCTCATGGGCTCCTCTTTTCCAGAACTTGAGGTGGGGGTTTCCGAAAACTAGGGGTACCTTATGTGGGGGTCCTTATAATAAGGATCCTACTATTTAAGGTACTATACTAGGGTCCCCTATTTTCGGAAACTTCCAGGTGACGTTGCCAATTAAGGTAAAAGCCAGAAAGTTGGAATATGGTTTCAGGGTAGGATACCTTATAATTTACCATAAAGGGCTTAGGAGAATCATATTCCAACTTTCTGGCTTCTACTGTAGAATACAATCATGAATATACCATAGTTCTCACAGATTAGGGTCCTTAAGGTAATGCAGGATCTATATCATCAACAGTACCAAGACTTGGCTGACTTCTGAACCCCTCCTAAAAGTTAAACTTTTTGCCTCCTCATGACAGTTCATATAGAAACCCAAAAAGTTGAAGTCTAAAGAGCCAACCAGAAGAACGCCAAGAATAGGGTTCTTTGAAGGGTTCCTTGAAAGGGGACACCATAAGGTCTACTATAAGAGCACCATAATATAGGGGCCTTCATACTTAGAATAGGTTGAGGTATAGTACTGCTATAATTATGAAAATGAGCCCCAAAATAGTATAGGTAGTTGATAAGGCCCCTACATCGGTTCCTTGCTCAGATACGTTGAGGAATGGTGGTTTAGGGGAGGATTTTGTTGATGAGCTTTTTTACAGAGCTCATGGAAAGCTTATGACAGGGTTGTCCAGGGTGTCTACACATTTTTCCCGGACATATATCTTCAGGTAACTTTTATAGGCCAAATCGAAATTCCTACAGGGTTCGGCTAATATTTGGTAGATATGGGGTTTGCCAGTGCAGGACGCCGAGTTTCCTGTTCAAGCAACCCTCCGGAGCAAAGCCTAAAGCGGTTTCGGTCTTGTGTTAAGGGTTTGAGGTTTGGAGTTTAGGGTTTAGTGTTAATCCAAAGTGGAAGTTGTCAACCGACCGAGTCCAATGCCTAAAACAAATCTGCAAACCTGAGCCCTAAAGCCAACATGCCTTTGTCGAGCCTACACTGCAAATTCAACCCATGCCCACGAAGGACCGAAGACTAAACCCTAAACCCCAACAAGAGCCCCTTATAGAACCCTTGTAGATGACTTACACACCTTGCAGATCCCCTGTAGTACCCATATACTTACAAACCCTAGACCCTAAACCCCTGAACCCCAATCCTTAAATCCCTAAACCCTGAACCCCTAAAACCTGAACTGATGTAAACCTGTTAAGCAGGGTCCTTCGCCACATCCGACACAAACTGAACGAAATCCTGGCTGATACTGCTCTGGGCTTCCAGCATTCTCGCGATTCACTCACTTGTTAAAAGTTCTGGGACTAAGGTTTAGGCATTTAGGGTCTAGGGTGAAGAGTTTAGGGTTTAGGGGTTCAGGATAAGGGGCTTATTCATGCACTTTTCGGTCTGTGGGTTTAGGGGCTAACGGGGTCAGGGGTTAGGGTTCTGCGGCTTACGGGCTTGACGTCGCTGCTGCTGCTTCTGCTCCTGTTGCTGCGGCTGCTGCCGATGCTGCGTAATTAATAGTATTTACAAGAATACGAAGTAGCCGCAGCAGTAGAAGTGGCAGTGGCAGCGGCAGTGACAGTTTTGTGGCAGTGCAGTACCAGTAGCAGTAGCAGTATGAGCAAAAGCAGTAGTAGTAGTAGTAGTAGTAGTAGTAGTAGTAGTAGTAGTAGTAGTAGTAGTAGTAGTAGTAGTAGTAGTAGTAGTAGTAGTAGTAGTAGTAGTAGCGGTAGTAGTGGTGTAGTGGTAGTAGTAGTAGTAGTAGCAGCAGCAGCAGCAGCAGCAGCAGCTGCAACCATTTTGAGTAATTATATCATAACCATATCATAACATGTAATGGTAATTACAGTTTTATAGTGCATCACGTAACATTTTATGATATGAAATTTTACTGTGCAACATGATACTCGACTATATTCCATGCTATGATGGCCTGGATTACACGGTGCTACGGAGACTGTTTTCGGCATGCCAGCGGGTCAGGCGGCTATGCAAGTATAATCGTAAAAAACGAAACCACAACCACATATCCCCTAAACCCTAAACTCCCTAAACCCTAAAACCCACACCACCCTTGAGTCTTCTCGTGATTGATCAGAATAAGGTTCTGGGTTGCGCCCTGTATTTCGTACATGGCCTTCACGGGGATCCCCGTACTGATGATTCCCACCCTTACATCATAGGGATCCTTAGGGGTGTAGGGGGAGGGGGGGTAGGGGGCCTTAAGGCCCATAATAAGGACTAATAAGGCCTATTTAAGGAAATATAGTCCCCTACACCCCTCCCCCTACACCCCTAAGGATCCCTATGATTACACTTGGCAGCTGTGAGAACACTCATTGTATGAGGGGCCTTGGTGCAGGGTTTAGGTCTTTGGGCCACCTACTTCGGATTATAGACACTGTCTAGACCCAAGAGTAACCTAAGGATAAAAGGGGTGCCCTTTTTGGTTTAAAGGAGATTATAAGGGAACCTGAAACCTTAAAAAAGGGAATAAGGGCCTACTCTAGGTCCTAGCTGTTCCTTGAGCCCCTTTTAGGACCCTATAAGCCCCCTCACAGACCCTGCTGAACCAATACAAAACTTGATCAAACGAGGCTTGGTCAAACGAGGATGCGTGCTAAGCGACATTGGGCTTGCAGGGCACCAAATACCCGGTACACTGTAGACCTTCAAAGCCCTGTAGATACCTATACTTGTCCGTAGACCCCCCCAAAATAGTATAGGTAGTTATTGAGGCCCCTAGAGTATATGCAAAAGGCCAGAATTAGACGCTAAACCCTTAAAAACCCTAAACCCTTTTATAGAAATTCCTTATAGAACCCTTATAGATCCCTTTAAGGAACCCTTAAAGGATCCCTTTAACACCAGAGACTCCAATATCCCTTAATTAAGGAATATTCCTTAAATCATATAAGGGATCCTGCTATAATTGAAGGAATATTCCTTAATTAAGGGATATTGGAGTCTCAGGGTTTAAAGGGATCCTTTAAAGGTTCCTTAAAACCCTAAAAAAGGATCCCTTTATCCCTTTAAAGGTAGGCCAGCCCATTTGGGCGCCTGCCCAACCACTGTGACCATGATAACGAAGAAGACCAGGAACCAGAAGTACCAGTTCTGCAGTTCGCGCTGGTTCCACACCTCTCCCACCCAGACCCCCGGGAGGATCTAGAAAGTGGATCCCCTAATTTGGGGCCTTATACTACTAAGGGTACTTTATAGGAACCCCCATTAAGGGATCTACTTTCTGGATCCCCCCTAAGCCCTAAACCCTAAACCCTAAAACCCTATAGATCCCTTAAAGGGGCCCTTAAAGGAAGCCCCATTAAGGGATCTACTTTTTGGATCCTCTCGGAATTCTGGGCATGCAAGCTTCTGGGTCTGGGGCTCTAAGTGCTTAACATGCTGTGCCTTACTTGGAGGGTCGGGGGACTTAGTAACCATAAGGGGTTCCTTTAAAGGGGTCCTTTAAAGGGATCTATAGGGATTCTATGAGGGTATAGGGTTTAGGGTTTAGGGGGACTTAGTAACTGGTTATTCTAGGGACTTATAAGTACCATGACCCCAATTAGGGTCCCTTTTAGGGTACTTATAAGTCTACCTACTACCTAATTACAACTACTAAGTTCCCCGACCCTCCAAGTGTGGTTGGCTTACGTGTTTGACATAGTGTGCCTTATGCTTGGCTTAAGTGTTTAGTATAGGGTGCCTTATGCTTAGTTAAAATGATTGGCGCAGTGTGCCTTATTATGGTTATGGTGGGGGTCAAGAATACCGGAAGTTCCCACTGCCGACTCCCTACAGTAAGGGCTTTGCGGCTTCTTTATGTGGTTCGGTTTCCTTGCTTATCAAGCTTGCGGCAAGGTCAATGAGTTGCTAGCAATCTCCTGGCGCTCCTGTAGTTTTCAAGTATTTGTGGCCAAGGTTCCTGCTAGGCTGACTAATGCCACAACAGTCCCGTGCTTGCCAATGCTACTATGGTTGTAGTACCACATACACCTGTGTTGCATGGATTCTTGTGACCACTAAGTGCTGTTATTCTGCTGCTTTGTCATCTTGCGACCTCCGTTGTCATCCTTGCCGAATTTCCTTCGCATTGAAAGGGAGACTGCTTTCGTGGCCGCCGTGGTGGTGCTGCTACCGCGGCTGCCAAGATGACGCTCGTGTTTCCTGGAAGGGCCTTAACAATAAGAATAAGGTGGGGGGGTATAGTATGTTGTGAATATATTGTAATAAGGAAGCCCCCGAACCCTATTCCAATTTTTTCAGGCCCCTACACTATGAGTGGTCAGACCTTTCCAAGGGTACAAGGAGGGACCCTTAATAAGGACCCCTAGGTATATACCCTTAATATAGCTATTATATACCAATTATATAGCCCATTATGGGGTAGGGGTCCCCATTAAGGGTCCTCCTTTCCCCTTTGAACCTTTCACATTGACATCAACCCGGGCTGTAGGCTCAGTCCAAACCCCAAAAGTGCCTCTGACTTGAAGTTGAAAAGCATCGAGAAGATGTTGATCAACACCTCGGAGTGCCGAGAGACTCCAATATCCCTTCATAAAGGAATAATATTTCTTAACTCCTATTGGGGAGCCTATTATAGTTCAAGGTACATTCCTTGATTTTGGGAAAATGGAGTCTCTGAAGCCTAAACCCTAAAGGTCCCTCATATTATAGGAACCCTTATAGATCAATTTAAGGAAGCCACTCTGAGTGGGAGTCGACTCTGAAGCCTAAACCCCAGGGACTCCACTATCCCTTAATTAAGGAATATTCCTTAAATCATATAAGGGATCCTAATTTAAGGGATATTCCTTGATTAAGGGATATTGGAGTCTCTGGGATGCAATGTGCCCTAACCCTAAGCCCGAAATCGGCCTCTTGGAGGCCTTGGCTGGTGAAACATACTCACGGGCTGAGTATCCTAGCCTTATCAATTGTGGTAGGGGTTCTATAAGGGTTTCTCTAAAGGGATCTTTAGGGGCTACTATAGGGGCTATTAAAGTAACCCTTTTGAGTTATGGTAGGATTATTTAAACCCCACGAGGTTAAAGGTTACCTACTCAGCTACATAACGTCACTTGGAGATCAATTCCAGTACCCTGAGTCGTCAAACAGTTTTCAGTGGTTCTAACTATGCTCTGCAATTTGTTCGCTCCCGCATGCTTATGCATGGGAATCTCTATCACCCTGGGCATCAAAATAGCCCAAAAGCCTTATATGATATGGTCTTTGCGCCCAAAAGCCTTCATATATGAGTCCTTAGACGCCTGGGGTCAGGACCCTTCAAATGCCCTAAGATCCGCAAAGTCTCAGCCAGCATTAACTTGAACTTCTGCACTGCTTGCGCATCTCACGTTCCCCTGAACTCTATCGTTGATATACTGAAAGGAACATGGGACTTAGTAACTAGGGTTATAATTAAGGTAACTACACTTAAATGTACTTATAATCCCAATTAGGGTACTTATAACTGTACTTACTAACTCCCATGAACCTCCAAGTAGGGGTCCCATAACTGGAAGTCCTTGGGGCATGTTATGCTAGTAGAACTGTAGCTACACATGGGAAGTTGAAGGAATACTGCTACCCAAACGGGCCAAAACAAGCAAGGCCAGGGTTGTCTGTGGTATGTTCTAGTACTTGGACGGTCGGGGGACCTAGTAAGTAGGTAGTAAGTGGACTTATAAGTACCCTAAAAGGGACCCTAATTGGGGTTATGGTACTTATAAGTCCCTAAAATAACCAGTTACTAAGCCCCCCGACCCTCCAAGTATAATGTATGGGGCCTTAACAATTAGAAGAGAGTTTTGGGATTCCCTATTACCCTTGTAGTATAACATACCTTCAGACCCTATTCTAATTACTAAGGCCCCTATGCTATTTTCATAAAGTCACATATCTACAGTCACGACCTAACGCCTAAACCCTCAACCCTAAATATGCTGTTAGAGGGGTTGAGTCTCCCAGCCCTCCCCCAAATGGTTAACCATTTACATTATCTAGGATGCCCAGTAACCTAGGAATAAAAAGGCCTCTCTTTTTGGTATTGGGTAACTTTATAAGGAACCTAGGACTAGAAAAAGGGAATAAGGGTACTACTGGGCATCCTGGATTATGGTGGCACTGTACGAACCTTGAAAGGTTAACCTATACATGATGGTAACTTAGGGTTTACGGTTTAGGAATGATGGTAGGCTTACCTGGAAGGTTCAAGGAGAACATCCCTGAACCCTGCTTGGAGAACGGGACTGAGCACTTAAGATTTTACCCTAACCGTGATTGATATAAGTCATCTTGGCTGACTTCTGAACCCATCCTAAAAGTTAAACTTTTAGCCTCCTTAGTGTAATTCACATAGAAACCCCAAAAGTTAAAGTCTAAAGAACCAATCAGAAGAACGCCAAGTTAGGTGAGTATAGGTACCGTACATATAACCCTAGTTACTGAGTGCCATGAGTTAGTGTAGGTATCAGCCCCTGAACCCCAACACCCTAAACCCCAAACCCTAAGTAAACCCTAAAACTCCAAAACCCCAAAACATTAAACATAAATCCAAAAACCCTAAACCCGAAAACCCCAAACCCCTAAACCCTAAAACCTGACACCCCCAGACCTTATAGATCCCTTCAAAGGAACCCTGATAAATCCCTTAAACCAAACCTCCAGACCCCAAGTACTCCCCCCCCTCCGTTTCCAATGACACGGGCACCCCTACCCTTCAGATCCCTTATAGACCACTTATTTGTGGAGGGTAAGGAGCTCTCAAAAAAAGTGGAGCCAAGCCCTTAAGGGAACCCTTTAAGGAGCCCTTAACAACAAGAAAGCTCAAAGGAACCCTAAACCCTAAATCATAAAGAGCCCTTAAAGAAAGCCTATGAAGGAACCCTTAAAGGAACCCCTATGGCAACCTTAAAGGGACCCTTAAACGGAACCATACTTTACCCTAGTAGCCTATAGATCCCCTATAGACTAAAAGGAACCCAAAATCCTAAGTAACCCTACAGCTCCATTTAAGCGAACCCCTTGTAGAACCCTCTAAACCCCGCTAAATGGAAAGATCCTTTTAATTTAAAGGAACCCCTTCGGATCCCTAGAGAACCCTTCAAAGGAAACCCTAAAGATCCCTATAGATCCCTAAACCCTAACCCTAAACCCTAAAACCCTAAACTCTAAACCGCCCTTTAAAGGAACCGCTACAGCTCCAGGGCACTGTGGGCGCGAAGGCTAGGAAGATCATGAGTCCCAGCCTATGATATGGGTTGGATACTGCCCCCATACACCCAGAGACTCCAATATCCCTTAATTAAGGAGTATTCCTTAAATCATATAAGGGACCCTACTATAATTTAAGGAATATTCCTTAATTAAGGGATATTGGAGTCTCTGGGCACTAACAGTCTATAGTAGGGCTACTATTAAGGGCCTAATATATCTATATTAGGAATATTATCCAACTGTTACTGAGTGGGGGCAGTATCCGAGATATGGGAGTTTCCGAAAACTGGGGGTACATGATTATGGGGCTCCTTTAAAGGGATCCTTTAAGGGCTCCTTTAAAGGGCTCGATAGGGTTTAGGGTTTAGGGTTTGGGAGTTTCCGAAAGTTAGGGGTACCTTATTTGGGGTCCTTATAGTAAGGGTCCTGCTAACCTACTATTTAGGGTACTATATTAGGGTTCCCTGTTTTCGGAAACTCCCATATAGGAGCCCGAGTAATTAGACTAGGGTTCCCTTCAAAAAAGGTTCCCGAAAGAGCGCTATAAAGGTTCTGTTGATAGTGTGTAGTAGAATAAGCCCTAGTCATTAGACTAGGGTTCCCTTTAACGGGTTCCCTATAACGGGTTCCCTAAAGAGCTCTATAAAGGTTCTAATCTAGGGGCCTTAACAATTGGATCCTTCAAAAATAAACGGGTGTCATTCAAGGGATCTATAATGACTACAAGGGGTCTATAGGATTACAAGGGACATTATGGCGGGGGGGGTTCCCTTTAAATGGTTCCCTACAAAGCTCTATAAAGGTTCTGGGGCCTTAATAATTAGACCTTTAAAGGGGATCTACAAGGGATCTATAAGGATTATAAGGGGTCTATATGGGTTATAAGGGGATATGGGGGGAGGGTTAGCCTTTGAAGGCTCCCTTAAAGGGCTCTATAAAGCTTCTATCTATAGTCTATAGTCGCATAGGGTTTAGGGATTCAAAGGATCTGTAAGATAGGGGCAAAGGGTTCTACATGGTAAAGTAATATAGGCCTCAAGAACTAGAATAGTGCTCCTTTTTAAAGGGGTCTTTAAGGGCTACTTCGAGGGTCGGGGGACTCAGTAAGTAGTTATCATAACCCCAATTAGGATCCCTCTTAGGGTACTTATAAGTCTACTTATTACCTACTTACTAAGTCCCCCCGACCCTGGACCCTCCAAGTACTATAAGGGAAACTATAAGGGTACTACAGTATGAGGCCGAGCCTTGGCACTCTTCATTTAAGAGCTCCTTGAAGGGCTCCTTTAAAGTGTTCCTTTAAGGCTTCCCCTATGCCTCCAGGGACCTTATTATGGGGTCCTTAAGGGGTCTAGGGCGGTAACTATGAGGCCCTTGGAGAGATAGGCTTCGTTTAAGGGCTCTGTTAAGGGTTCCCTTTAGGGACTTTGTTTTTGTTTTGAAGAGCTCCTTACGCTAATCCCTAAACCCTAAGCCGTCTTTAACGGCTCCTGGCGTTCTGGTGTATTGGGCTTGTAATTCTTAGGGTTTGAGAGGGTTCCTTGAAGGATTCTGCAAGGGACTTAGGGTGTAGGTTAGAAGGGGCCCCCACCCTGTAATAGTGGTATAATAGGAATATAATAGGGCCCTAATATAATCCTTATAGTGACTATCACAGGCTGGGGGCAGCTTAAGGTGTAGGGCCATGGGGCTTATGGCTTCCTTTCACCAGCTTCTTTTTGAGATCTGGCTGGGCACTATTCGGCTAACCCCTACAGCCTAAAACTGAGTTCTAGAAGCCTACCTGGAGGGTCGGGGGACTTAGTAAGTAGACTTATAAGTACCATAATCCCAGTTACGAACCCACTTAGGGCACTTACAACTCTAGTTACTACCTACTTACTAAGTCCCCCGACCCTCCGAGTACCAGAGGGGTTGCGGATTCAGAGGCCTGTCATGTCTTCAGGGTTTAGGGGTTTCAGCGTGTCTCACTGTATAAGGGTTGGGGTTTCAGTGTTTAAGGTGTAGGGGCGGGGGGGGCTTTAGGGCTTTATCGTGGCTCTTCTAAGTTTGTACTACGCCTGCAGTTTGTTGTTATTCTCTTCGTCGTCGTTGTTGTTGTCATAGCTTATACTTCTACAGAGCCTACCGTCATGGTTGTAGTTATCGCGAGAGATGGAAACAAAAATGATTACTATTCTTGCTATTTTGTATTTATTTCCGGATTCAGGATCTCGAGCTTCGTTTCTAACAGCTGGGGCACCGGGTTTATGCTGGGAATTTCGGGCTGTAAGGTTAAAGCGATTTGGGTTTCAATCGTTAGTGCATCTAGCAACATCTCTCGAAAACCTACTCGTCACAGGAGGAATGTGCTAAAGGGGCCTTAATAATTTAGAATCGAGGTTTGGGGTATATTATACTATAATTATAATAAGGACCACAACCCCTTCGAAAAAACACAAAAACTAGTGCAGGCAATTATTAAGGCCCCGTTGCTACCCCGACCAGTACGCTAGTAGGATCCTTGCAGTCATACTCTAAGAGAAATGCAACACAGCAGTAAACTAGGATGCCCAGTAACCGGATACCTTATTTTGGGGTTCTTAAAATAAGGATCCCACTATTTAGGGAACTATCTTAGTCCCATCTCAGGGTTTAGGGTTTAGGGGTTTACTAGGATGCCCAGCAACCTAAGAATAAAAAGGGGCTAACTTAATAAGAAACCTAGGACTAGAAAACGGGAATAAGGGTTCTACTGGGCATCCGAGTAAAGTTGAAGGAAGCCCTTTGAGGAACCCGACATCCGAATCCTTGCGCTCTTTTCAGATTGGGCGCGTGGGAGCATAGGCCGACCACAGGCTCTGGAAGGGGCCTGCATTCAAGGAGACTCCAGAAGCTCAGGGATTAGGGGTTCGGGTTAGCGACTAGGGTTGTCTTTGATCTGTTCAGGGAGAAGAGTATAGTTTACGGTTTAGGGATTAGGGTGTACGGGTAAGGTTCCTGTTCCCTTCTATTCAGTCAGTGTAGAGAAGAACACACTCAAATGAAACGTTTATGTAGATACTTCGGGGCGACCCTAGTGGCCTTAAAGCATCACCATAGGGTTATGGGGTATAATTCTTCGATAGCGATACTAGGAACTATAAAAGGATGCCATTACAGTCTCTCCGACCCCGACATTAGTGTAAACCCTAAACCCCGAACCCGCAAGCCCAAAGCACTGAACCCTAAACCCAAATCCCTGAAACCCTAAACCATGAACCCCTAAAACACCTACACCCTAAACCCTAAACAAACCTAAACCCCAAACCCCAAAACACTGAACCCTAACCTTAAAGGAACCCTTAAAAGGAGCCCTCAAAAGGAGCCCTTTAAGGAACCCCTTTAGAAACCTTAAAGGAGCCCCTTAAAGGCTTCCTAACCAGGGGGCCGGGAGACTCCCTCGTTTCAGAGCTTGGGTCTTTTAAACTTCAGGGATTAAGGTTCAGGGTTTAGGGATTAGGATTCAGGGATTAGGGTTTAGGGTTTAGGATTTAGGGTTTAGGGATTAGGATTCAGGGATTAGGGTTTAGGGTTTAGGATTTAGGGCTTAGGGATTAGGGTTCAGGGATTAGGGTTTAGGATTTAGGGTTTAGGGTTCAGGGATTAGGGTTCAGGGATTAGGGTTTAGAGTTTAGGATTTAGGGTTTAGGGTTTGTGGTGCAGAGGCTTGGGAGTTTAAACCCAGACCGCAGCCGAAAGCCGGCCTAGGTCGATGGCGGTGGCCAGGTTCGTCACGAAGAGACAGAAAGGCGTGAATGCAACCTCTTTCTAAGAATTAGGGTTTTTGGTTGTGGTTCAGGGTTTAGGGGTTTAGGGCTCAATTCTATGACGGTGGGGCTTAACGGTAGGAGGATCTGATGCTGGCTTGCTTACGGTACTCCGACTCTCTATGGAACCTGCCAATAAGTTTCATGAATTTCCGCTCCCTCAATTTCAAAGGATCCAACAAACTCGAAGAAGAACCCCCGTAGATACCTTAATTACAGAATCCACTGTAAGCCCTTCACGGAACCTCTGATTTTGAGGTCCTTGAAACCCCTGAACCCTGAACACCCGATATAGGTCTCCAAAGCCTAAGCCCCCAATCTGGGTTCCCAACAGATCCCAGGTCTCCAAACGATACCAAATCTGAGAGACAAACTATAGGGTTTAACCCAAACTGCTGAACATGTCGAAATCTACTGCAGGTAGTAGAGTCCAAAAATCCAAAACCTGAAACTCTAGACACCTGAGCTGTGTTTTCACAAGCGACGTAGAGCCCGAAGACCAAGCCGTAGCCAAGCAGGCGTCGAATGCCTGGAAAGGCAGAGGCAGCTGCTATCTGAGATGGAGCTTCAAAAATTTGGGGCTGCCTTTTGTGGGATCCTTACGGCAAGTGTCTTACGGTGTCGCATCCATTTTAGGGTGCCAGATTTTCTGACATTCCAATGTTGCCACATTAAACAGCGGAATCTGCAACCTGAAATAGAACCTGATGTCTAGATGCCATTTAACCGAAATACTACAAGGCCCTTCGTCGCAAGCTTCTTATTTCGAGACTTGGGCAAGCCATACAAAGTGGTCTAGGGCACCAAAATACAAATCCCCTTATAATGAAGCCCAGTAAGGTAGGGATATTCCCATAAACCATAAACCTGCTTCTGCTTATGTGCTTTTTGGGTCCCTAACCTAAACCCTCCACCCTAAATCCCCTCAAACGTGTTCCCCAAAAGCCTTAACGCCCTAGGGCTCCATGTACCCAGAAAGTACATACTCAGGCCTTAAAATACCTATATAGGGACCCCCTTTAAGGCTAAAGCATCTACTATTTGGGTACCATGGGTGCCATGGACCCTTATACTTTAAACCCTATAGAACCCTTAAAGGAGCCCTTAAAGTATCTACTATGAGGGTACATGGAGCCTTTGGGTCTGGGGTCGTGGTCACAAGCGGAACAACAGTGCAGGGGAGCCCTCACCCTTGCCATCAAAATAGCCCCAAAAGCCTTATCTAGGATGCCCAGTAACCTAGGAATAAACAGGCCTCTCTTTTTGGCATTGGGTAACTTTATAAGGAATCTAGGACTACAAAAAGGGAATAAGGGTACTACTGGGCATCCTAGCTTATATAGTCTGGTCTTTGGGCCAAAAAAGCCCTAATATGTGAGTCCTTAGATCCATAGGGTCAGTAGTGCCTCAGCAGCAGTAGTAGTAGTAGTAGTAGTAGTAGTAGTAGTAGTAGTAGTAGTAGTAGTACTCGTAGTAGTACTGCCCGCCATAGACCCTAAAAGCCGTACATCGCTCAGCCACTGAACGGTTTCGGGGATAGGGTTCAGGTTTTGGGGACTGAAACCCTAAAGCCTGAACTCCTAAAGAACCTCAGCGGGGAAGACCTCGAAGCTCGACGTTGACCTTCATGTCGGACCAAATAATGTCCTTGCTCGTAACTTGCTAGGTTTGAGAGTTTACAGTCGTGTGGCTCCAACTGCGGGCTTGAGGTTTAGATTAGGTGTATATACAGTTTAGGGATTCAGGGTTCAGAGCCTAGTTTTTCTGCTTGACACTCAATTCTGCGTGGTCTCACTCTGCCTCTCTCTCTCTCTCTTTCTTTATTGTTTCTCTCTCGCTCTCTCTCTTTCTTGCTCTCTCGCACTCGCTCGGTATGAAGGGGCGGGAACTGGAGTGTAGGGCGGTCCCAAAGCTTCTTGCAAGGTATACTAGGAGAATCGACCGTCAGAGCCTGACCCTACCAGGAGTGCTGAAGAAAGAGCCCTTAGCGAAGACCAAGGACGGAGACATGACCGGAAGAACACGGCATCAAGAGGAGGTCTAGAATCGAAGCAAACATGCCATAAGGCTCCATGTACCAGCATAGTATATACTTAGGCCCTAAAGTACCTATCCAGGGACCCCTTTAAGGCTTAAGTATCTACTATAAGGGTACATGGAGCCTTTGGGATGACAATGACTTGGTCACAATTTGCGGTTGCGCTGAGCTGGAACTGCTGCTAGGATGCCCAGTAACCTAGGGATAAAAAGGCCTCTCTTTTTGGTATTGGGTAACTTTATAAGGAATCTAGGACACAAGAATAAGGGTACTACTGGGCATCCTAGGCAGCCCTTGGGCCTTGTGCGTGAAACTCGGTGAGGATTCAGCGGATGCTTCATTTTCTCTAGTTCTCCCTGCGCACTGCAGAAAGGAGCAGCAGAAGCCACTAGTGACTTACGAGTGCAACACTGGCATACTGACAGAGTTCGACCCGGAATGCAGTACTCGATGGTCTTTCTTCTTATTGAAATGAAATATTTGTCAATTAAGCTACTAGAAACTCAGCAGTACCGATCTTGTGGACGTGCTTCAGTCATCGAAGCATATATGCTCTTGCACTAGAGTCGGAGTGTAGCTTGTTTTTGCGACCTGCGAGAATCGCCCGCGAGACAACGTCGCAAGACCTTCTACACTCCGTCCAACCCCTTACCCTGAGACTCCATGTGCTCATATAGTATATACTTAGGCCTTAAAGTGCTGATATAGGGACCCCTTTAGGCCTAAGTACCGACAATAAAGGTACATGGAGCCTTTGGATTAACCACCAAGCTTGAAAGCCCGAGACTCCGAAACCCGGAACGCCTGCCCTAAAGAGTCAAACTCTTAAGTGTTTCCTTGTTCACCCTCCCGGTTTCGCCGTTGTGACAAAGCTTAATCCATGCCCTCATCGACACAGCCAGGTCACTGCAGGTGGCGGTGGCAGGGATACCTGCTGCGCTAGCATCACAGTCATTGGGCAGTTAGACATGTAGCCAGAACTATAGCTGCTGACTCCTAGGATACCCAGTAACCTAAGAATAAAAAGGCCTCTCTTTTTGGTATTGGGTAACTTTATCAGGAACCTAGGACTACAAAAAGGGAATAAGGGTACTACTGGGCATCCTAGATAGCTGCTGACTCTGAAACCTGTTACAGACCCTATAGTCTCACCCACAGCTGTGAGCCCCAAACCCTGAAACCAAAACCATTATAAAATCCATTACAAACGCTTTTCAAGCCGTCTCAAACTTTTGTAGAATCCCCAGAAGCCCTACATAAACCCTGAATAGAACTCCTTGGCCCGCTATTAGCAACCCACAAAAACACAACCGCTGTAAGCAGTCATAGAAGACCTGTAGTAGCCTATATCAGATCCTTGAAACACCCCTGCAACATCCTTAGGATACTCTTGACCTCCACTTCAAAAAATCGTTATCAAACACTATCAAGCCCTATCAACGCTCCCCCTAAACCCTAAACCCTTATAGTACCCTTATAGATCCCTTAAAGGAACTGTGAAACCCAGTGGTTGTTGGGGTTCGAGGGTTCCGGCTATGACATCTACTTCACCCTTCTCCCCCCCCCCGCCGACAGAGCATACGCCAAACTTTACGAATGCCCATCAGCCCGAAAACCCTAAACCCTAAACCCTAAACCCCAAAACCCAAAACCCTGAACCCTAAACCCTAAACCCTGAACCCTAAACCGTCCTTAACCCCTAAAAGCCCACACTTTACCAGGGCCTGCCAGGTCGTGGTGTCCGCGGACATTTTCATCTGAACCGCCACCCTGGAGATTTCGATTAACTAGGATGCCCAGTACCCTAGGAATAAAAAGGCCTCTCTTTTTGGTATTGGGTAACTTTATAAGGAGTCTAGGACTACAAAAAGGGAATAAGGACTGGGCATCCTAGCTATAAAGGAGCCCCATATAGGGGTCTGAAGAGTTACCAGCCTCCGGGATCCTTTGTCATACGGCTGATGATACAAATCCTGGGGTTCCTTTAAAGGGATCTATAAAGGTTTAAACTTTAAGTCCGAGGAGGGTTTCATAATCCCAAAAAGTTTAAAGTTTGTAAACTCAGCTACTAAGTCAACAGTAGGGGCCTCAGGGTTAAGGTTCAGAGCTTGGGGGTTTAGGGACTTGGGGCCGAAGGGGCTCCGCTGAAAGTTGGCTTCGAAGTGTTTTAAACATGGTCCAACGGTTTAGGGTTTAGGGTTGAGGGTTTAGGGTCTAGGCTTTAGGGTTTAGGGTTTAGAGTTTAGGGTTTAGGATTTAGGGTACAGCGTTTAGAGTTTAGGGTTTAGGGTTTGAGTTTAGAGTTTAGGGTTTAAGGTCTCTGCGGGCTGACCCCCAAAAGGTTAACCATTTCTGTTTTGGTACAGTACGATTATTTATAAGGCCCAAAAGGTTATAGGTTACATGCTCAGCTACTAAGGCTTACTAAGGTTTTACTGTGCCCGATTGATGGTTTAGAGTGTGGGTGTAGGGCCTGTGGTGTAGTGACTTGAAGGTATAGGATCGCTCAGCCTTTGGGATCTCAATGCAGGATTCAAGGTTCATGACGCTACTAGACTAGACCCAAGAGTACCCTAGAATAAAAAGGGTGCCCTTTTTGGTATAAAGGGGGTTATAAGGGAACCTAAGCCCTAAAAAAGGGAATAAGGGCCTACTCTGGGTCCTAGTAGATAGTGGTCCGGTACCCAGAGACTCCTTTTGACTAAGGAATCTTCTCAAATTTACGGTATAATCCTTAAGTGAAGGATCCTCGGGTCTCTGGGTAGCGCGGGTGGACAAGCTAGCGCGCGTCTTCGGTCTTGTGGATTACTTGGAGGGTCGGGGGACTTAGTAATTAGGTGGTAAGTAGACTTATAAGTACCCTAAAAGGGACCCTAATTGGGGTTATGGTACTTATAAGTCCCTAAAATAACCAGTTACTAAGTCCCCCGACCCTCCAAGTAGGTGATTCAATAAACGTGAGGACTAGGGACCAGGTGAACCGAGGTGGGCGACAGGTGAAGCTGAAGCTACTTGAAGGTTCATGGGACTTAGTCACTAGGGTTATAACCGGGGTAGCCATGCCTTAGAACTACTTATAACCCCAATTCAGATAGTTACAATATAACCCTACTTACCAAGTGCCATTATCCTCCAAGGGTTGCTCCCAGTTTCCTAGGGCTCCCTTTTTGGTATTAGGTACAATTATAAGGAACCCAGCACTACAAAAAGGGAATAAGGGTACCTCTGGGCATCCTAGTCCAAGTAGACCCCAGGCCCTAAACCCTAAACCCTATAGATCCCTTTACGGAACCCCATAGATCCCTTTAAGGAGCCTTTTAAGGAGCCCTTTACGCACTTACCAAGTAGGGTATCCAGTTTCAGGGAGTAAATCTTCGGGCTCCGGGGGGCTTCCTTCAATAGCAACCTCTCCTCCCGGAGACTCCAAAACCCCTTAATTAAGGAATATACCTTAAATTATAGTAGGATCCCAAAAATATGATTTAAGGTATATTCCTTAATTAAGGGGTATTGGAGTCTCTGGGCTGAGAAGGGTGCCCTTTTCCTGCTTTCGGGCTTGGTGCTTAGGGCCTTACAGGGAACTCCAGAAAGTTGGAATATGGTTTCATGGTAGGATACCCTATAATTTACCATAGAAGGGTTAGGATCATCATATTCCAACTTTTTGGCTTTTACCTTAGGGGTTTAGGAGTGTAGGGTTTTAGGGTGTAGGGGACTTTTCGGCTTTCATCTTTTATGGGGACCACCAGCCAAAGAGCAACAAGGTACCACTGAGGAACCTAGTGGCCGTTACCCATGTGTCGTGCACAATCCAACCCGGAATGCCTTTCTGTCACTCTGCCCGGAGCGGTTGGGATCGCAACCGGGTACATTATGGTATAGTTGTAGAACAGGAGTTTGATTTTGACTAATTATTCCGACCCCTCAGGATGCAAGGATGAGGTGCTGTGCTCTAGGACTCTAGGATCTAGGTCAGATCCTACACCTCAGTGTCTCGGAGCCAGATGGGTGGTTGTCAAAATTGGGGTCCCTTTTCGGGCACCCTAAATATTAGGTGCCATATTATAATAGGGACCCAAAAAGGGATCATAATTTTGACAACCACCCAGATGGACCGTGTGCTCCCACCACCACCACTACCACCACCACCACCGCCACTGCAACCCTTTTCTTGCGTTAGCAATGCTAAAACCAGTTGCACTTGCACGCGTACAGTCTTGGGCAGGGCCGCAAACCCAAACCCCAAATTAAACCCTAAACCCTAAACCCTAAACCCCTAAACCCTGAGGCTGATCATCCAAAACTGCCCCTGTCCAGAGACTCCAGGATCCCTTACTAAGGGTTCTTCCGTAGATCATAGTTATTAGGGATCCTATTACAGTAGATCTCAGGTATACTCATAAATTAAGGCATACTCCACATGGACCCTAAAAGCCCTAAACCCTACAGAACCCTTTACAGGAACCCTTTTCAGGAACCCTTAAAGGAACCCTATTTTGGGAACATGGACCCTTGGGGAAACTGCCCGTGGCGCTGCAGGCCTGGCATCGCGCCTGTCTTTGAAGGTGACGAAAGCGGAGTGACCGTTCACACCACCGACGCCTGGGATTCGGCTTACTAGGGAATGGCGTCCCTTGAAAGGGTTATATAAGGGTTCTATAAGAATAGTCCCTGTCTGGTTCTTAGTAGGGCATGGGGGAATGGATGTTGGGGAAATTATTGGGGATTAGATAGGGACTACGAAAGGGATCCATTCCCCCATTCCTTACTGAGCACCACAGACGCCTGGGACTCGGAAGCTGCAAGCGGCGCCAATTTTGGGGGTTTTCTGAAACTTGGGGGTACCTTATATTTGGGGTCCTGCTACTATTTAGGGTACTCTCTTAGGGTCCCCTATTTCAAGAAACTCCCTAGGGGCGCGGTATTTGGGGTCCTAGTAATAAGGATCCTACTACCTAGGCTACTTTGTTTGGGTCCCCTATTTTCGGAAACTCCCATATCAACCTTATTTTGCTGGTGCCACTGACTGCATGCCCACGAAGACGGAGCATTTGTTGTGGCTGCTGCTTCTATTTGGAAGTTCATGGGACTTAGTAACTAGGGTTATACTTGAGGTACCTACACTTATATGCACTTATAACCCCATTTAGGGTACTTATAGCTGTACTTACTAATTCCCATGAACCTCCAAGTAATGTTGTTGTTGATGTTGTGGTTGACGGCACTGACGGTGGTGGCTTGGTGGTTTTGCCAGTTGTGGTGATGACAAAAGCGAAGAAGAAGCTTGATATCCGACTCGTCTTCGCATCCTCTTCGTATACTGTTGGTTGTGTTTTGCGTCTCACCGCTTGCTATTCCGCTGTTTCTTGAAATTGCTGCTGTTGGCAAAGATGACACCGATGCTACCACAGTTTGGTCCATGCCATAACGATCAACATCATCGTCGACATCATCGCAATCGTCATCGTCGTCGTCCTCGTCAGCAGCATCATCATCGTAATCACCATCGCGATCGCCATCGTCATCATCACCACCACCATCACCCTCACCCTCACCATCACCATCACCATCACCCTCCGCCTCCTCCCGTCCTCCTCCTCCTCCTCCTCCTCCTCCTCCTCCTCCTCCTCCTCCTCCTCCTCCTCCTCCGCCATATCATCAGCAGCAGCATCATCATCCAAGAGACTCAAACCTCATCTTCAGCACCCTCTTCGTGACTAATACTGCCGTTATCATGATCTTCGTACTCGTCATTAACATTATCGACATCATCAGCTTCAGAACCATTACAACCATTTTGAGAATTAGCACCATCGTCCGCATCGTGAGACTCATCTGCAGCATCATAGGCATCAAAGGCAGAACGACACTCCTCACGACTTGCATCAAGCTCATGTTGAGAGCCATGATAAAGTAAAAGCCAGAACGTTGGAATATGATTATCCTAAACCCTTCATGGTAAATTAGAAGGTATCCTACCCTGAAACCATATTCCAACTTTCTGGAGTTCCCTTTAAGTTGCACTGTCGCCCCCATTAGCATCGCCACCATGACCTTCAAGGCCGCCGCGTTAATAAAAGGGGAAAAGGAGGGACCCCTAACAAGGACCCCTAGGTATATACCCTTAATATAGCTATTGTATACCCATTGTATAGCCCATCATAGGGTAGGGGTTCCCAATAAGGGTCCCTCCTTTTCCCCAGTTGAGTTGAAATGACAACAACAAACTACCCACTCCCAGAGATACAAACAATCTCCTCAAAGTTAAACTTTCAGCCTCCTTATTATAGTTCATACAGAAACCCAAAAAGTTAAAGTCCTAAATCCCCAAATCAAAACCCCTATAGATCCCTTGTAGGAACCCCTTAAAGGCCCCTAAGAGCCAACCAGAAGAACGCCAAGCTAGAACGTCAAAACCTCTGAAGCCTAAACTCTTAAATCTTCAGACGCCGTACACCCAAAATCGACATACGTATTCATACCAAGAGCTAGACCCAAGAGTAACCTAGGAATAAAAAGGGTGCCTTTTTTGGATAAAGGGGGTTATAAGGGAACCTAAACCCTTAAAAAGGGAATAAGGGCCTACTCTGGGTCCTGGAGAGCACTTGGAGGCCCTTTTGACTTAGTAAGTAGGGTTAGTAAGGTGGGTTATGGGGATTATAATGGGGTTTCTAGGGGATACTAAGTAGACTTACTAAGTCAACAGGGCCTCCAAGCATAGCCCGGAGCTTTCTGCAACTAGGAAGGTCCCTATGTCAGACCACTGGAAGCTTCTGTAAAGCCTTGTAGACGCTGTACGGCCATTTAAGCCAACCCTGAAACCTGAACCCAAAGCCCTAAGCCTTGAACAATAAATCCTGGATCCCAAACCCTCAACCCTAAATCCTTAAACCGTTAAATCTTAAACCATAAACTTAAAACCGTTAAGTCTCAAACCCTAAACCCGTGAGTCCCTGAAGATGGCTAAAACTTAGGTACGGCCCCCATACCGTAAGAGTCTATAATAAGTCTACTATTGAGGTCCTAATATAACCATATTATGAATATTCTTCAACTACTACTGAGTGGGGGCCGTACCCAATATATAACCAAAAAGGTTAACCTACAGTTCCCCATGATACCCGACAAGTAGGCTTTTAACGGAGCCCTAGGAGTCTCAAAGGGCCAACCTAGGCGTTAGAACACGCTGGGCTCCCAGGCTCTCAGAGGCCTCCTTCGCATACTTCTCGCGGCAGGAGATGACCTCCGCCCTGGGCTTCCCGGTTTAGGATTTAGGGTAAAAATGCTTCTCCTAACCCTTCTATGGTAAATTATAGGGTATCCTACCATGAAACCATATTCCAACTTTCTGGAGCTCCCTGTAGGGTTTAGGGAAACCCTAAACCCCAATTCCCATTCTGTCTATCTGTTAGGGTCTTTAAGGGCTTATAAGGGCTTTAGGATGTAGGGGGTCTAGGCTTGCGGGCATAGGCTTTACGGTTGCCATCGTGGGTCTGTACTATATATGTTTTATGCTTTGTAGAAAATCTATGGTAACTACTTGGAAGGGCAGGGGACTTAGTAAGTAGGTTATAAGTAGGGTTATAATTGGGGTAACTCCATTTAGGGTACTCATAACTCTACTTATAACCTACTTACTAAGTCCCTTGCCCTTCCAAGTATGTCTGTTTTTAACATGGATCTCTAGACTGATTTGAAGCATATTCTTTCTTGGCTGACTTCTGAACCCCTCCTCAAAATTAAACTTTTAGCCGCCTTATTAAAGTTCATATAGAAACCCAAAAAGTTAAAGTCTAAAGAGCCAACCAGAAGAACGCCAAGCTTTAATGAAGACATACCGGAAGACCTGGTACGCTTAACTAGGGCTTAAACCATAGCTAACTTCTTTTCAGCCCCAATTACTAAACTCGATGACAGTTAAGGATGGCCCTAAACCTTATTATCGAGCCCCATACTACCCTTCAAAGGAACCCTTACCCCTAGTTACTCAGCCCCATGAGCCTTTAAGAAGGGTTTGTATACGGAGCTGTGTAGAGTTTATGCATAGAGACTCCAATGCCCATCAACGAAGGAACATACCTAAACTACAATAGGATCGCTAATATGTTTTGACGAATATTCCTTAATTAAGGGCCATGGGAGTCTCTGGGTGGCTTTAACAGGGAGACGAGCCTATCTGGATAACGGTGCCTTAGTTTCTAAGAAAGGTTCGTTGGAATTTGGGTACCTTTAACGGTTCTTGTAAGGCTTCTGTGGGATTCCTTTAGGGGTTCTGTGGTTCTGTATGGGCTTCAAGCTCCATAACGTCGAAACCCCCTGTATTGTTGCGGTTTGGGGTTCTAAGGCCTACCTGGTCTAGCTTCCTGAATAGCCCCATTATAACAAGGGTTAATAAGGGGACCCTAAAATGAAAAGGGCAAAATGGGGTCCTTTGAGCCAGCGGCATCGTCGCAGCGGCGCTGATCTCTAATGTCGGGATCCGATTTGATATGAGAGTTTCCGAGATGTAGTACACTAAATAGTAGGATCCTTATGATAAGGACCCCCAAATAAGGTACCCTCATTTTCGGAAACTCCCATATGTCCACGACTTCTGGCCCTCTCTGTGCGCGTGTCTTGTGCTGGTAGATGCCCTCCACTCTCACCAGCCTGGCGGTGTTGACAGGGTAGAGGCACCTTTGCCAAAGACAAGATGTCTTTTGGATCCTCCAAAAGCGGTCTGGTACTCAGACCGCTACTCCTAGGTTCCTGAAGTAATCCCATTATAATAAGGGTACCCTTTTTCCCACTATTTGGTGCTAATAAGGGGGCCCTAAAATAGGAAGGGCAAGAGGGTACCACTCAGAAACCTCTACGTGCCCGTCGTAAGAACTTGCACAACCCTCCGAAGCTCTCATAGGGTTTAGGGTCTGCGGGGGTAGGGTTAGGGTTATACAACCGACGAAACAACCCTGAAACAAGACACTGAACATATCGACAGACTTGGGTTCCTGCAAACCTCAACCCTCATCCCTAAACACTCCACCCTAAACCCTAATCCCTCAACCCTCAGACCTTAAACTCTAAACCATAAGCCATAAGCACTCGATCTGGAGACCCTAGCCCTAGACCGTCATCCCGCTACACGAAGCCCTCAAACCCTCATCCCTTTTCGGCCCAATCTCTTCTTGTCTTCGATCAGCTTCGTCCAGTAGTCGATCGCATCCTCTGGAATGTAGGGACCTATACTAGGTGGGGCTTTTAAAGCCTTTGAAAAATATTAGTAAATAAGATGGGAAAATATAAAATGTCCCAATATAGTAATCCGCCGAGGCCGCAGGCCTCGGCGTATTGGGGGTTAACTCAGGTACCCTCCACCCTGCAGTCTGAAAGTTTGGACACCCGCTTAATTCCGGCCCCCCTTCCTTTGCCGGTTTTTCTGCCCCTTCTTGCTTCCCTGTCCCCCCTGCCGCCCCCCACCCTTCCCCCCACTGCCCCGGCCCCCTTCCCCCACCTTCCTTCCGCTGCCCCCCTCCCTCCCACTTTTGAGTCAATGAGTTCTGTCATCGTGCTGTTCTCCGGCAACCGGCGGCGTAGCGTTGAACTTAACAATAATTTTGAATCGGTTTTGGGTTACTTTGTTATGCAATTATAACATAATAGGAGGTCAAAGAAACAGACTACCCTAAGTATCCAAGCCTCTGTATTCGGCGTTCTTTACCAAGTTCCTGAGTAGCCCCTTTATGATAAGGGTCCTTATAGAACCCTTAAAGCGGCCCCTATAGTGCCCTTCAAGGAACCTTATCTTTGATAGGGGATTGAGGGTCTCCATTGTATACGAACGGATCACTGCGCTTATGGGTGTTTGTAGAGGTTCCATCAGCTTTCCATGTGGGCTTTATGCGTGGCTTCTATGGTCTTACGGAGAGGCTTGCAGAGACAAGTGGATCTATACGAGCCTCCTATATAGTCTAATAAAGAGTATATTAGACTGATAGTCGACTGTATCCTGGCAGATCTTACGTAGAGATCCCCAAAGCAAGCCTCGAAGCTCGAAGCTTAACCCGCATCTGAAGCTCGACCCCCAACCACAAAACCCTAATGTATCCAACAACCCAAACCAAACACCCCAAAACCCAAACCCTAAACCCCCAAACTGTCAAACCCTTAACCCTGAAGCCCAAACCTTGAACCCCGAACCCTGAATTCGACAACCCTGAACCTATGGCTTTCTGCGGGTTTAAACACCGGATAAACAGAAGCCGTACTTAGTCTACTGTAGGGTCTCTGGTCTTGTGGTTGGCCTCATGATTTCTGTTGCGGGAAACCCTGCGCGCCACTTAGAGGATCATGTCATGAGCACAATAATTACTGACGACAGAAGTTATAAGTATGGCTGCCCTATTTGGAACCATAGTTACTATGCCCCGTGACCCTTTAAGTGAACCCTGTCCCCTGTAAAAAAGCAATTGCAGTTGCAGAACACCTGTAGTAAGAAGGGTGTGTACTGAAAAGATCATGGTACTCACTTAGCCAGATCTTCCAATATCCCTTACTTAAGGGGTAGACGTTATTGATTCAAGTTCATACCAGGGATCCCACTAAGATTTCAGGCATATTCCGTAGTTCAGGGATATTGGAAGATCTGGGCTAACTCAACAAGGTTCTTGAAGGGATCTCTAAAAGGCATCAAGTAAATATCTGCGGAGTCTCTGGACTATAAGGGAATACCATCGTAGGAAGCTGCATTGTAAGTCTCATGATTTTGCAAGTTTAATTGGACGGACTGGTTCCTGAAGGTCCCTTAAATCAAGATGAAAAGTGTGAAGCAGACGTTTTCGAACTAATCTCTTGCCAACCCAAAAAACGACGAATGCAGTGTTCATAGCTCTCCTCCTCGGAAGCCATGACAGAGGGCTTCACTTTCGGCCGCTTGTCCTCCTAAGTACGATTCAAGATACTTGAGGGCTTAGGGTCCTAAGCTAGGATACCCAGTAACCTAAGAATAAAAAGAACGCTCTTTTTGGCATTGGGTAACTTTATAAGGAACCTAGGACTACAAAAAGGGAATACGGGTACTACTGGGCATCCTAGGGTCCTAAGTTTGCCAAGCTCTACAAGGGCTCAAGCCGTTGGGCTGGTGTTTATCTTAGGGGAAGAGGAGGGACCCCTTACAAGGACCCCTAGGTATACACCCATAATATATAGCTATTATATAGCCCATTATATAGCCCATTATAGGGTAGGGGTCCCCATTCAGGGTCCCTACCCTAAACCCCTAAACCCTAAACCCTATACCCTTATAGCATCCCTATAGATCCCTTTAAAGGGTCCCCATTAACGGTCCCTCCTTTTCCCCTTTGAGTTTAGGATAACCAGGATCTCCAGAAACCTGAAACCCGGGATTGTACCGGGCTCATTTTGATTTACACTAGGACGCCTAGCGTGATTTAAGCTTTATTCCTTTATTGCCTTGACCTACCAAAACCTACTTTTTCAGAGGGTCCCTATAAATTCCATATCAGCGGCTTGAAACAGGGACCTACAAGAACGTCGGTTATGGTAGACCCTAACCCCTGCACCCTAAACCCCTAAACCCTTAAACCTATCGCTCAAGCTAAGGGGTATTGGAAGATCTGGGTCGCTAGCCTCACACACCGTAGACCCACTGCTCCACCGAACAAGCACCCCCAAGAGAACAATTCCCCTTTAAAGCGAACCTTAGTATAGCACCCTATAATACCCTTAAAGGGAACCCTGGTACAGAAAACCTTACAGTGCGCTTAGGGGGGAGTATCGCTTAAAGCAAAGGGTTTAGGGTTTAGGGTTCAATACTAGGATTTAAAGTGCACTGCAGCATAAACTCCTGAACTAAGGGGTATTGGGTTCGCTGGGAACAAAGTCCGGGATGGACAAAGTCTGAACCATGCTAGCTTCTAGCCCGAATCGCAGAGGCCTCAGGCAAAACCGTACAATCCCCGACGCTACGCCCAAGCCAAACCAAAGCCCTCAATTCCTGAACCAAAATCTCAGCACGAAATAAAAACCTCGCAATGGAAAGGAGTGAGGAAACAGTTAGCAAGGCCAAAGCTTGCTTTCCATCGTTCTCCCACTGCTGCGAGGCCTGGGTCGTAAGCACAACATCTCAGTGTGCTTCCGATTTAGGGCTTTGGGCTACTTGGAGGATCATGAAACTCAGTAGGTAAGGTTATAAGTACTTTAGTTGGGGTTCTAAGCAATTATCATGGCTACCTTGTTTATAGCCCCAATTACTAAGTCCCATGATCCTTCAAGTAGACCCTAAAACCCTAAACCCTTAAAGGGAACCCCCTTTTAGAACCCTATAGTACCCTTAAAAGGAGCCCCTCAAGGACCCCAATTACTAAGTCCCATGATCCTTTGGCCTATACCCATAACCTCGAGCCGCCTTGTTGCGTATAAACCAGCAAGGGGGGGCTATATGGGAGTTTCCGAAAATTAGGGGTACCTTATTTAGGGGTCCTTATAATAAGGATCCTACTATTTAGGGTACTATAATTAGGGTCCCGTGTTTTCGGAAACTCCCATATAATGGGTATATTATGGCTACATTAAGGGTATATACCTAGGGGTCCTTATTAAGGGTCCCTCCTTTTACCCTTGGAAAACCAGGTTTTGGGGGGCTTTAGGATGTCTGGGGTTCGCTTCATGTCGGTTTTAATTTCTGCTTCAGAGGCTGAGGGTTTAGGGTTTAGGGGTTAGGGGTTAGGGTTTAGGGTTTAGGGATTAGGGTCTAGGGTTAAGGGTTTAGGGTTTAGGCTGAGGGTTTAATCTCCAGTCCTGTGGCTATGGGGGCAACGTTTCAGAGGCTCTAAAACTGTGAGGCCTAGGTTTTCGGGCTCGGGATCTCTAGGGATCTGGGGGTTAGGAGTTTACAGGGGCATGTGGGTTTAGGGGTTTAGGGTTTAGGGGTGCCGGGATAAAACTGGAATATTCCTGTCCGGTGGCTTGCTTCGGTGTTTTCGGGCTTCCTGATCAAGCCTAAACCCCTAAATGAGCCATTACTGTAGTAGGGGCTTTGCCTTAGGGGTTTCGGGCTCCTTTATAGCATGGTCATACTAAGGAACCTCAAGGAAGACTGTTGGTAATTGTTTGGCTTCTGTATTAACCCCTACAATCCCAAAACCCTAAAGCCCTAAAAACCTGTAAAGGAAACACTTATAAACCACACCTTAAGGACTCCCTAAACCCTAAACCCGTACATCCCTAAAGCCCGTACAGCAACCTTTCTGGAACCCTTTAAACAGGAACCCCTTGTTGGTTGCTGAGTTCATAAGTCCAAAATATGTATACTTTCAGTTTTATGGATCGAATATTATACAAAAAAACTTGGCTGACTTAAAGTTAAAGTCTAAAAAGCCAACCAGAAGAACGCAAAAAAACATGCAAAGTGTACTCACTTAGCTACAAAGCCGAAAAGGTAGCCCCCACAGAGGAGCCCTGAAATCAAAGGGGAAAAGGAGGGACCCTTAATGGGGACCCCTACCCTATAATGGGCTATATAATGGGTATATAATAGCTATATTCAGAGTATATGCCTAGGGGTCCTTATTAAGGGTCCCTCCTTTTACCCTTGGATGAAAGGATCTCTTATAGATCCTTTTAAAGCTCTAAAGCCTACAGTAGAAGCCAAAAAGTTGGAAACCCAAAGGCCTCAATCCTTAAGAGTAATGTATAGGGAATCCCAGCACTATTTGGACTTGACCCGGTTTCCAACTTAATGAGTTTACTGTAGAGAAACCCCAAACCCTACTTACAGGTCCATGGGGCTTAGAAACTAGGGTTATAATTAAGGCAATTACACTTTTATGTACTTATAACCCGATTAGGGTACTTATAACTGTACTTACTAAGTCCCATGAACCTCTGAGCATGAAGTAACTCAAGCACAGTGGCCATGTCAAGGGCTGCTTTTGCTGCTTGGAGCTCGGCGAAAGCCTCTAACATGAGAGGCTTTACTTTGAGGATCATGGGACTTAGTAAGTGAGGTTATAAGTATCTTAATCGGGGATATATGTAGCTAAAAGTATAGTGTTGGGTTTTAGGACTTTCGGAGTTTAGGGCTCCGCAGAGACTCAATATCCCTTAATTAAGGAATGTACCTTAAATCTTAATAGGGATACTACTATAATTTACGGAATATTCCTTAATTAGGAGATAATGCAGTCTCCGGGTCCGGGGCTGAGTGCCCTGACCCATAAAAGGTTAACCTTTTCAATTATGGTACGATTATGTGGACCCCAAAAGGTTAAAGGTTACCTACTCTTCTACTAAGTAGGGCTTCGGTTTAGGTTTTATGGCTTCGGTGTTAAGGTTTAGGAATGTTTAGGGGTTTAGGGTTAGGACTTGTGGTTTCGGGTTAGGGTTTAGGTTTGGGGCCTGATGGTTTCAGGGTTTACAGGTTTACAGTGGTAAGCTCAGCCAAAGGAACCATTCGGCCAGCAGTGTGGGATGGGACCCAGATTAAACCCACCCGGCCAAGGAATCCACCAAGAACATAAAACTTGCTTCTGCTTTTTATGGTAGACTGGCTGTGACACCCTACATACGCCGCCATGTCAAAAGCCGCAAAAGTCATCCCCAACGCCAAGATAAAGCTAATCATCGTGACTTACACACTTTGTCTAGGATACCCAGTAGCCTGAGAATAAAAAAACCTCTCTTTTTGGTATTGGGTAACTTTATAAGGAATCTAGGACTACAAAAAGGGAATAAGGGCACTACTGGGCATCCTAGCTTACACACTTTGTGGATGTTAGCCAAGAGGACGATCGACGTCTCTGACTCAAGCGATCTGTTGAAACAACTGCTTCACACGGAGCTACTTCAGACGCTAGCGACCGGACCGTCAACACTAGGCCCAATAAACCTGAAAGGCCAGAGCAGCAGTAAACCCTAGACCTAAAGGCCCAGGGCCCAGAGCAACCCTAAACCCCAAGATCAAAAGTTCCGGGTGACAAAATCCATAATTTTGAAGGCTAGAAGGGCCCGGGCGCTGCAGAAATATCGATTAATCCTGAGTTTCGTACATTTTGGACGAAAAAGCCGAGAAGTCTGCAGAAGCCACCCAAGACTCAAATGCCTGAGCCCTAAGCCCTTCAAGTTGTACGGTCCAATACCCAGACCCCCGGGAGGATCTAGAAAGTAGATCCCCTAATTTGGGGCCCTATACTACTAAGGGTACTTTATAGGAGCCCCATTAAGGGGTCTACTTTTTGGATCCTCCCGGGGGTCTGGGTATGGGAGCCTGAGTAACTAGAATTGGGTTTTGGTAAGTATAGTGAGGAGCTCGAACGCATAGTAGGATGCAGACTTTACAACCACCGCCCCCAAACTTCCCGCTGAAAACCAGGGACGATTACTTGCGGCTTTGAGGTGAGGGGACGAGGGTGGGGCCCTAAACCTTATCCCTTGCTCCCCTCCCGTTCGCCGTCTCAAGATCTGGAATGGTCCTCGGCAACCAGGCGGCATCACTTTCCCAGAAAGCCGGATACCCCGTGATTAAGAAAAAGCTTAACACATAATATGAAGCCGCTTATAATTTGAGGCATCTTCTTTAATTAAAGGGGCATTGGGTTCTCTGTGTTTCTTGTGCGCTGGCTGATGAGGTCGGTTTTTGAATCATTTGTTATGTCAGCTGGCAGGAGTTTGCAAGCTAGCTCGTCAACTGTCACGTCCTGAAACACTGTAAAACTCAAAGCCCCAAAACACAGGCGATACCAAAAGTACGGTTGATGATATAAATCCTGCATTACCTTAAGGACCCTACACTACGGGAATTATGGTATATTCCTTATAATGAGTAATGCAGGATTTTGTCCATCAGCAATAGTACCCCAAGGTCTTATCGTTCCGCATGTAAGTGTCGGACACTATTGGGGAGCTAGCTCTGAATTTCTGGATTGTTGAAACGGGCTGGGTACATTTGTCAAAGGGGAAAAGGAGGGACCCTTAATGGGGACCCCTACCCTATAATGGGCTATATAATGGGTATATAATAGCTATATTAAGGGTACATACCTAGGGTCCTTATTAAGGGTCCCTCCTTTTACCCGTGGAATTTGTAAGTAACTCCTGGGGTTAGTCTGGTGCTCCTTTTTGTGAAATGTCCCATAAGGCTCCAAACCCTTAACCCATATTCAGGTTTTTTGGGGTCGACGGTTCCTCTCTTCTTCAACAACCGGGCCCCAAAAAGTTCAATCTTTCTAAGATAGAGCTAGTACCCTGGGCATCAAAATGGCCCAAAAGCCTTATATAGTATGGTCTTTGGGCCCAAAAGCCTTCATATATGAGTCCTTAGATGCCTACGGGTATATAAGGCCAAAAAGTTTAAAGTTCCCCCGTTCACTCTCTAAGGTTCCAAGGCGCTTCAGGTCAGGTTTACATGGCTTCTTATACTTTAATGACATTCGTGAAACATACAGGACATTGGTAGCTGAACGATTGGAGAAAGGATTGTAGGCTCCAGTCTCATGGTATAACCAAACCCCTTAAAGGATCTGCAACCCCAAACCCTAAACATGCCTAAACCCTCAACTCAAAGCCCTAAACTCTCAATCCTAAAGCCTAGGCCCTAAACCCCAAACCCTAATTAAAAGGTACCTTACCGTTTTAGGGGTTAAGGCCGGCCTCAGGGGGATCTATCTTTTAGATTTCTTCTAGCGGTCCGGGTAATCGTAGGATGCAGGATACCTCTTTTGGGTTCTATTGCTTTTATGACTAGGATACCCAGTAACCTAAGAATAAAAAGGCATCTCTTTTTGGTATCCGGTAACTTTATAAGGAACCTAGGACTACAAAAAGGGAATAAGGGTACTACTGGGCATCCTAGCCCCTAATTTTCCGAAACCCTCAACCCTTTAGAGAACCCTTATAGATCCCTTTAAGGAACCCTTATAGATCCCTTTAAAAAGGGAATAAGGGTACTACTGGGCATCCTAGTCTGTAATTTTGGGTTCCTTTCAGGGCCTTTACGATCCTTTCTAGAAGGGTGACGTACTTTCCCAGAGCCTCCCAAAACCCCTTAATTAGGGAATGTACCTTAAATCATAAGAGGGATCCTATTATAATTTAAGGTACATTCCTTAATTAAGGGGTTTGGGAGGCTCTGGGTCTTTTGATGGGAAGTACATCTGTACCTCTGTTTAGAGAACTACTCAGATCCTTTAAGTGGTCTGGGTGAGCACTAGTTGCGGGGAAATCGCAACTCAACACGCCGGTGTCTCGGATCAACAGCCCTTATATAAATCTACAGGATTCGGCTTCAGCTGAAACATTATTAATAAACCCCGAACCGCTAAGACCTACAGTAAAAGCCAGAAAGTTGGAATATGATTATCCTAACCCTTCTATGGTAAATTATAGGGTATCCTACCATGAAACCATATTCCAATTTTTCGGAGTTTACTGTACATCGCTAAGATGGCTCAGTGGTTGCGGTTGAGGGCTCAGGCTATGGGTTCAGGATGTGGGGCTGACGGCTTAGCTGAATGCCTTATTCCAAGTAAAAGGAGGGACCCTTTAAAGGGATCTATAGGGATTCTATAAGGGTATAGGGTTTAGGGTTTAGGGGTTTGGGGGTTTAGGGGGTTTAGGTTAAAGGAGGGACCCTTAATAAGGACCCCTAGGTATATACCCTTCATATAGCTATGATATACACATTATATATCCCATTATGATTATAGGGTAGGGGTCCCCATTAAGGGTCCCTCCTTTTCCCCTTTGACTTATGGTTTACGGGTTTAGTGGTATAGGGGTTTGGCGTTTCCGGGTCGAGGGTTTTGGGCCCTGAACGTCTTCCAAAAACGTATTAACCCCTGGCAGAAACCCTACAATGCCACATAACAAATCGTAAAACCCCGAATGACTGCTTTCAGGGTTCCCTTAAGAGAGAAGCTCTTACAGGAACCCTGGTCCATGGCTGGGGCATTACTAAAAAATCAAAACTTCGCGTGCTACTTGGCAGGGTTTAAGTACACGTAAAGATGTCAAATCAAAAGGACTTTTAGGGGGGTAGGGGGGAGTGGGGTAGGGGGCTTCAATACCCATATTAAGGACTTCAAAAAGCTTGTTTAAAGGAAGTATAGTCCCCTACCCCCCTCCCCCTAACTCCCCTAAGCGTCCCTATCATAAAATGTTACCGAACTTTGACGAAGAACCCGGAGTTTCGGGTTTAGGGCGGTCGAGGCGCTTAGCAACGTTGCATTCTGCGACGCTGCCTTCACCGAACCTGGGTTTCTCGTTTAGGGCCGTTTAGGGTTTTTGTTGGGCTTTAACACTGGGGCTTTTACGGGTGCAGGGTTTGTAGCTTGTATTAGGGCTTAGGGAGTTTATAGAAAGGGGCTTAAGGCGCAGGGTGTATAAGGCGTGTATGGCTCTAGGGGTCTTTATATTGGGTTTGTAGGTTCATGGTTCATAGGGCTTTTGTGGGTTTATTGGGGTTTGGGGAGTTTATAGGGGTTTCTCAAGTTTTGAGCTGTGGCGCTCAGGGTTTAGGGGTTGGGGGACTAGGGTTTAGGGGTGGTAGGTTCAGGTGCTACGTTTTCGGGTTTAGGGGTTTCGGAATTAGGGCTTTGGTCCGACCAAAGTCAGTATTACAGTCCTGCTACGAACGTCAAAAATAGTTAAACTAGTGTCATGCACCCCTCAAGAGCCTCTTCTACTATTCAGGTGGCGTTGTTGATTAGCCAAGGGTGTTGAGCGAACTTGGTGAAACCTTGGTAATACTGACATCCCTTGCGAGTGGAAAAATACCACAGAAACCCTAATGACCAGAATTGCGGTGCATAATACACTCTATTTATCAACTGTGCTAGATGCTAGAGTATTCCTAATTATTCCGACCCTAAACTCTCCAAAACAACTTATGATTCGTGAGGCTCCGGTACTTAAAGGATCATGGGACTTAGTAACTCGGGATATAAATAAGGTAACCATACTTATATCCCCAATCAAGGTACTTATAACCGTAATTCCTAAGTCCCATGATCCTCCGAGTATGCACCCTAACCCTAAACCCTAAACCCTAAACCCTAAACCCTAAACCCTAAACCCCTAAACCCTAAACCCTAAACCCTAAACCCTACTAAACCCAAGGTCTTCTGCTCAGAGAACAACCGGTCCACGTGATGCATCAGAGTCCTGCAGGGAAACGGCTCCTTCGCCCGGCTCCGCGCTGAATCGCACGGTCTGTTCTGTCCGTAGCGTGTCTGACTCCAAGTAGGGCAGCCTCTGACTTTTCACTGGTAGTTCAGAAGGGGCCTAGAATAAGGGCTCATACTCGGGTCCACCCAAAGTGAAACTGGCAATGTTCACTTCTTGATCCAAGTCGGATTTCAGGAAGAGACCGCGCCGAGTCTTTTTGCACAGGGCCGTGCTCGAATCGGACACCAGGACCAATGCCCTTTTCATCTTTGGGCTCACCTTGCGGTTGGCTTCAGCTTTGCCATGCCCTCGTCTGTAGCCCATCCACGAGACTACAGGACACTAGGATAGGCTCTCCAATTCGAACCCTTGTAGAACCCCTATAGTCCGTACATGCGCAGCTATATTCTAGTATACCCTCAAAGGCTTTGCTTGAACCCTGATAGAGCCATAGAGCTGTCATCGGCTCTGGACATTCGATAAACCCTGAACGGCCCTAGATCCTAAACCCTACTTGGAGGGTCGGGGGACTCAGTAAGTAGGTAGTAGGTCCTAGTAGTAGGTAGACTTATAAGTACCCTAAAAGGGACCCTAATTGGGGTTATGGTACTTATAAGTCCCTAAAATAACCAGTTACTAAGTCCCCCGACCCTCCAAGTAAAGCCCCAAGCCCCCAAAGCCCTCCAACCCCTAAACGACAAAACAACCAAAAGTTAAGAACTTCCGAACCCAATCCCCGGAAGCCCTATACCCCCAAAGCACCTTCAACTATACATAGCCGGCCTAAAGGACCCTATGCCCACAAAGCCTCAAACCCTGAACAAAAACATCTTCAACCAAACGCTGCCAGGCCAAAGGACATGCGGTCAAAGTAAGCCTTGACCTGGCTTTTCAGGTTCCCAGAATAGTCCGCACCCTTATACAAAGGCCCCGGAAAGGGACCCCACTTTAGAGAACTGTGTTCCTTTGTTTTTGGGATGACTCAAAGCTTTTTGAAGGTTTCCTTGAAGGGGTTCTTGTAAAGGTTCAGAGTTTAGGTGCGTTGTTCGCGGTCGGTTGTGTATTATGAGGCTTATGGTCGGGTGTTAAAGGGGTTATTAGAGGGGTTGTAGTTGTAGATTGTATATGCTGGTTCTGACTAACTGCTTTAGAAAGCTGTTCGCAAAGGTGCTTTAGGTTTTGGCGGTTCAGCACAAACCGCCGATCCATATACCCGCTGGCTGGAAGGGCGACCGACCGAATATCATCTTTAAGAAGGGGAGGGCTGGCTCATGAATCAAGGGTCCACCGTAGTACCCAGAGACTCCAATATCCCTTAACTAAGGAATCTACCTTAAACCATATTCGGGATCCTATTCTAATACAAGGAAAAATTCCTCACTTAAGGGATGTTCGAGTCTCTGGGTAGCTTGGGGCTTAGGGGTGGTAAAACCCTAACCCTAAACTCTGAACCCACGATCCGGAACGTCCGAAAACTATAGCACCTAAGGTTAATGATATAAATCCTGCAATACCCATAATAAGGAATATACCATAATTCCCAAAGTTTAGGGTTCTTAAGGTAGTGCAGGATTTTTATCATCAACCGTAGGGGCCCGCATGTGTTAGTGTGCGATAACTAAAACTAGTAGCTTCAGGAATGGTTCAGGAATGGCTTTAGTATGCTTGAATACTTTAGTAAATAGTCAGGCCCCTATATTAACACTACATCGTGAACAATTTCAGACCCCGTATAGATCTCTCTGCAGGCCCCTATGCTATTAGTTGTTTAGGCCCCTATCTTGGAGCCACTGAGCAACACGGGAACTGAACAAAACCGTATGACTGCCAGGAGCAAAATTCAGAGAAAAACAGCAGCATTCAGTACGGCCCAAGACTTTACAAGCACACGCTTTTGCACGTAGTGAATAGTTGTTTAGAGGTTAGGACTATTCTTATGGCTTTGGTGAGCGTCTCTCCTCTTGTGGGCTCTGATCTAAAACCCTAAACCCCTTCAAACAAGGCTAGGATGCCCAGTAACCTGGGAATACAAATAGCTCCCTTCTTGGTATTGGGTAACTGTATAGTGAATCTTTGACTACAAAAACGGATTAGCCGTACTATTGGGCATCCTAGAAGGGAGGTTCTTTAGGGTTCAGGAAAGACCTTCGGGGTGCCCTTCGAGCCTTGGCGTCTTGCTGCTGCTCCTCTGGGATGCCTTCCACCTTTGAGGCATTAACTCAGGAGTAATATAGGGGCCTGAATAATTCGAATATGGGTTCCTTTAAAGGGTTCCTGAAAAGGGGGTCTGCAAGGATTCCGAACAAGGAAATTTAGTATAGAGGCCTGAATCCTGAATAATCAGAATAGGGCTTGGGTGCATATTGTACTATAAATATCACGAGGAACCCACCAAAATAGTACTTGGAGGTTCATGGGACTTCGTAAGTCAGGTTAGAAGTACCTTAATTGGGGCTATAAGTACTTATGAGTATGGTTACCTTAGTTATAATCCCAGCTACTAAGTCCCACGATCCTTCAAGTATAAGTGATTATTAAGGTCCTTATGGCATACCGCAAATCCTAACCAGAGTTTGGGGTTTAGAGCTTTGGGGGTTGAGGGCTTGGGATTCAGGAACACCTGTGACCCGAAACCATTGAAGCATAACTTCAAAGGGCTTAGGATGAGGATTAAGGGTACATCCTTTTCAGGGCCTCAAGGGTACATAAACAGGTTCAAGAGCTTCATTTAACCCTAGCAAGGGTTTAGGGTTTAGGGGACTAGGGTTCATCCCTCAAAGTAGCTTAAAGGCCATTCCTTCATCAGCAGGGCCCCTGGGGTAGTCTAAGCCCTATAGTAGCTCTCAACTCTAAGGTACACGTAAAGGCGCGTGGGACATTGTAACTGTGTTTATAAAAAAGGTAGCTATACTCAAGTTACTTATCACCCCAGTTAAGCTACTTGTAACCATACGTACTAAGTCCCACTGAACCTCCAAGAATGCTGCATTCAGGATTAGAACTACCATGATGTAGCCCAAATTCTATTCCAATTACTATAACTAGGATGCCCAGTAACCTAGGAATGACAAGGGTTCTCTTTTTGGTATTGGGTAACACTACAAAAAGGGAATAAGGGTACTACTGGGCATCCTGGATTACTGACGTCCCTGTGCTTGAAGGATCGTGGGACTTTGTAACTGGGTTTATAACTGAGGTAACCATACTTATATAAGTACTTATAGCCCCAATTAAGGTACTTCTAACCTGACTTACTAAGTCTCATGAACCTCCAAGTGGTATGCCTCGTTCAGGGACCTTCAGTCCTCCACCTCTTGCAGGTCTCTTTCGGTATCAAGTAACCTACTTGTCGGGTATCACGGGGAACTAAAGTTAACCTTCTGACTTGGTTTTATAGGGACTATATAGGGACTATACTACCCAAAAAAAGTTGAAGGTTGTTTACTCTACTACTAAAGTAAAAGCCAAAAACTGGAATTTACAACCCCGCACTATGCTACAATTTGATGTATCATCCTAAAGAAAGGTCTCTTTTCATTGAGCTCTAGGTTCCTGAGTAGGCCCATTTTGATAAGGGTACCCTTGTTCCTACCGTTGGGTTCTAACAAGGGGAACCTAAAATCAAAACGGGTAAAAGGGTAACACTTAGAAGGGGCCCCCACCCTGTAATAGTGACTATAAGGATTATATTAGGGCCCTATTATATTCCTAAAAATACCACTATTACAGGGTGGGGGCAGCTTCTAAGGTAACACTCAGGAATCAGGAACCTAGAGGACCTTGAAGGCCTGACCCCTTTAAGAAACCCCAGGGTAAAACCCGAAAGCCCTAAACCCTCTTTTCACCGGGCAAACCCTAAACTGTAAACCCTAAACCCTAAACCCTAAACCCTAAACCCTAAACCCTAAACCCTAAACGTCTCTGCCGAGCTGCCATCACTGTGTTCGCCTGGGGGTTCTGCAGCTGCTTCAGCCAGTTGGCTCGCGCCTTGCAGAACCTGAGGATTTTGGGGGTTTCTTTAAAGGGTTCCCTTTTAAAAGTGGTTTAGGGTTTAGGGTTTAGGGTTTAGGGGTTTAGGGTTTAGGGTTTAGGGTTTAGGGTTTAAAGGGGTTTAGGGTTTAGGGTTTAGAACAGTAAGAAGCCCAAAAGTTGGAAACCCCATAGCCTCAATCCCTAAGAGTAATGTATAGGGAATCCCAGCACTATTTGGCCTTAATCCGGTTTCCAACTTTAGGGGGTTTACTCTAGGGGGGTTTAGGGATTGGGGGGCTGTAAGGCTCAAGAACGACTCAACATGCCATCATCTTTTCAAAAAAGTCTCCACGAAGACAGCAGTCTTCACCGTTAGATTCCGCACCTTAGGGGGTTTTGGGGGGTGGGGTTTAGGATTTTAAACAATTTGCGGGGTTTTGTAGAGTTTAAGGTGACTTACAACTAACTCGTTCAGGGTTTAGGATTTGGGGGTTTAGGGTGAAGGACTTAGGGTTACTGTATTGCATCTGAGGCCTGGACCCCAATGGTCGGCCCTCCAAATATTTACAGTGCCTGATGTAAGCTGACGTGCAAAAGATGCATGCAATCAGGTGACGTAGGTCAAGTTCCGTCAATTATCTTTAAGCCTTTACCCTAAAGCTCAAAATAGCCCAGAAGCCTTGTGTAGTACGGTCTTCGAGCACGAAAGCCTTAAAAAATAGTCCTTAGAGCCTAACGGTTCTTCGACAATCCTCAGTTTGATAGCTGAAGCTCCCCTAAAACCCTAAGCCCTAAGCACTAAACCCTTTAAAAGAGCCCTGACATGAGCAAAAACCCTACCAACACCCCCGAACTATTTGGGTGGTTGTCAAAATTAGGGTCCCTCTTGGGGTCCCTATTAGAACACGGAACCTATTATTTAGGGTGCTCAAACGGGGACCTGAATTTGACAACAAGTACCCGTTAGGGTTTAGGGTTTGGGGGTTTGGGGTTTAGAGTTGAGCGTTTTGGGCATATGCCCTCCTAGGATACCCAGTAACCTAAGAATAAAAAGGCCTCTCTTTTTGGTATTGGGTAACTTTATAAGGAACCTAGGACTACAAAAAGGGAATAAGGGTACTACTGGGCATCCTAGCCTCTATTGAAGAGTTCTTGGAGGGTGGTGGACCCTAGGCCCTAGACTCTAAACCCGTCTGAAAACCTTACCCCCGGAACCCCCTTAAAGGAACCCTAAACTCAAATCCGGAGATCCCTTCTAGATCCCTTGTAGACTTTAACTTAGTGTTATAAATACGGTAGCCGTACTTACAACTACACATAGCCCCAAATCAAAGTACTTAGAACTGCAGTGACAATGTCCCATGAACCTCCTTGTAGAACCCTATGGAACCCTTAGCCTAAACCTCATAGAACTCTAAAACCCTACGGTAAATCCTAAACCCCTAGTAGAACCATTTAAAACCCTTACAGCGCCCTGAGACCGGGACCCCAGGTCTTTCGGACCCTACTAGAATTCAAGGGCCCTCTAACTTACTACCCAAATAAGCCACAGAAATAGAAGGTTAAACTTCCGTTTCCTACTAAACTATAAGAACCCAAAAATTTACAAGGTTGGGTATTGGGGATCTAAGCAAATTTTTCCCGTCCAGATCCCTTTACAGAACCCTTAGGTAGATTCCTTAACTAGGGGATATTCTAGGATGATGTATTCCCAGAGACTCCAAAACCCCTTAATTAAGGAATATACCTTAAATTATAATAGGAGCCCTAATATGTTTTAAGGTATATTCCTTAACTAAGGGATATTCTAGGATGATGTATTGGAGTCTCTGGGTACAGCGCCCTGAGACGGGGCCTCCCCACTCTTTCCCTTAAAGGAATCCTATGGGTCCCTTATAGAATCCCTTAAACGAACCCTAGGTAGATCGCTCTAAGGGAACCCCTGCCCTAAGGCTCAAAATATCCCAGAGTGCTAAATATAGTAAGGTCTTTTGGCCCAAAAGCCTTAAAATGTGAGTCCTTATAGAGCCTAAGGGCCCAAAAGCCTTAAAATGTGAGTCCTTGAAGCCTAAGGGCTATTGAGCCCTTAAAGGGGAGTCCCCTGAGACCGGGCTCGCAGCTCTTTCATGGATCGGAACGTCTCTGTCCGCACTGCCCACACAACGAGGAGGGTGATGAGGCCTCAGAGGTTGGGGCTTGAGGGTTTTAGAGCTTCAGGGTTCTATCCTAGGCTTCCCTTTAAAGGTTTCTTCACGGGATCTATAAGGCTTCTATCCGGATCTTTGCGGGGTTTTGGGCTTTAGGGCTTTAGGGTTTAATTAGCGTTCTAGGGTTGAGGGCGGTTAGGGCTTTAGGGCTTTTGGGTTTCAGGGTTGAGTGTTTCAGGGTCTAGGCTTTGAGGTTCAGGGTTTGGGCCTCATTTGGGGGATAGGGCTTGCGGAGATAACAGCCTTAGGGTTTCGGGTCAGATTGCCCCAACGACAACATTGGCACCAGAACAAGCGGACTTCCGTCCACAGCGTGGTTCAGTTATGAGATTTAGGGTTTACAGTTCATTGGTGTTTCTTCTTTTTTTCCAATGAAAATTTTTTACGAGTTACGACCGCACACTTGAAGTGAGCTTATTCTCATGACGACGGGGTTGAAGGGCTTGGAAGGAGGCTTCGAGGGCTTCAAGGGCTTCGAAGGGGGCCTGGAAGGCTTCAAGGGGGCTTCGAAGGGCTTCAAGGGCTTTGAAGCCGGAGGGCAAGAGAGCTTGAGGAAGGCTTCATAGGGGGCTTGCAGGGTGGCTTCGAAGAGCTTCGAAGTGCTGCTGATCGAACCATCTGTTCCAGTCATCTGCGACGCAGGCCTTGCCGCACAATTCCCGGCTTGAAGATCAGCATTCACCGGTTCGAGGGCCGCATTGAGCCCTCAGCTCCTGATTCTCCTTCTGCAGCCTGTCCAGAAGTGCCTCTGCTCGCACCGCTCGATCACGCCAATCGAGATCGGCTGACCGGCCCGGTACGTGCGGTCTGTCGCCACCAGGTGGACCAGGATGATGCTCCCTAAGGCTCCGTGATCTTACACAGTATGTACTTAGGCCTTAAGTAACTATAGAGGACCCTAAACCCTAAACACCCAAAACCCTAAACCCCTTTCGGGCCAAAGTACATACAATATAGGTACTGTAGGACCGTAAACCCCAAACCCGTCTAAGGAACACATATAGGTACATGGAGCCTCATGGGTTTTGTGCTTTGGGCCAGCTTAGGGTCCAGGGGCTACTGAAAGGTTCTTGTGACTTAGTAGCTAAGCTTGCAAGTTATAAATAAGGTAACCTTTCCTAGATTTACCTATACCCCTACGTAAGGTACTTATAACTGTACTAACTAGGACCCAAGGGTTTAAGGTCTATAGGGCTAGGGTTGAGGGCTTAGGCTTAAGCTTCGGGGTGTGGGAGAACTCGGTTGAGGGTTTACCAGCATCCCCCAACTACCCTCTATGATAACCCTACATACCCACTATTCAGGACCATAAGGGCTCCATGAAAGGGTACTTGGCGGCTGTTGGTACTTGGGGGTTCATGGGACTTAGTAAGTCAGGTTATAAGTACCTTAATCGGGGATATAAGGTACTTATAAGTATGGCTGCCTTAGATATAAACCCAGTTACTAAGTCCCACGATCCTGGCTTCGGGGTGTAGAGTTTCGGGTTAGGATTGACGGCCTCGGGTTGACCTTGAGAACAGAATCTTCGCTTGCCTCAGCCCTAGGCCTTTGTGCCAATCCGCTGAACCTCCGAAGATTAAAAGAAACTCAAACCAAAAATCTCTGAAAACTTAGCCCTAAAATGCTGAAGCCAGAACCCTAAAGCCCTAAGACGCTGCAAAACCTTAAACCGTGAGCCTACACCTAAACCCTGAAACCCAAAGATTTAACCTTGAAGCCGCAATCCTAAACCCTATAAGCCCCGATAGCACGTTTTGATAGGGACCCCCAAAAGCACATAAGCATAAGCATTTTATAGGGATATCAGATATCCCTACCTTATTCTTGGGCTTCATTATAGGGAGATCTATATGGGATATCCCTATCCTTATTTTTGCTTATGTGCTTTTTTGGGGCCCTATTCAAAGGTGCACAAGGCACAAAGGTTTAAGTCTAGGTTTAGCCGGCATGTTCTGAAGCAGCTATGACGATGAAGCGAATATGTTCGCATCAATGGCAGCATTTACTCGCGGTTGTCGTTACAAAATCAATGCTAAAAGCGGTATCAGGTTAGCACTAGAACGGTTAAAGATAGCGGTTACAAAGCGCTGCTTTTGGTCACATGCGCATCTGGATCCTGCTGCATACAGTTTAGGGAAGACAGTGTTGGGGATTATGCTTTGCTGACGACTTCAAGCAGTCGACCACATGCAAAGCCTAAAACCCTACTATAGGGGCCTAAATAATTGCGAAGTTCATTACTTTATTTATTGTATAGCATACCTCCAAGCTCTGTTCTCTTTAAATTGAGGCCCCTACATAACAGGCCGTCACAAAGGACCCCAATCCTAAAAGCCCTAAACCCTGCCAATGGGCTGTGCACATGTAGTACGCTCATAGAAGCCCTAAAAGGGGAAAAGGAGGGACCCTTAATGGGGACCCCTACCCTATAATGGGCTATATAATGAGTATTTAAAAGCTATACTAAGGGTATATACCTAGGGGTCCTTATTAAGGGTCCCTCCTTTTACCCTGGGACTTACAGATCCCTTTGGTTTAGGGTTTAGGGTTTGGGAGTACTAACCCTGTCCTACGGATCCAACAACCTACCGTTTCAAGGGTGTTACCCTAATAAAGGGGTCGTGAGACGTAACCTGATATTTTGGTGGGTTTGGGGTCACAGGTAACCCCTGAACCCTAAACCCTATTTCAAAACCTTGCAGCTGTCACAGGTATACATCCCTTTAAGTACCGAAGGGCTTCACACATAGTAACCCATAATAAGGACCTTAATAAGGCCTATTTAAGGAAGTATAGTCCCGTACCCCCCTCCCCCCTACCATACATCCCTTTTAAGAACCGAAGAAACATCCCTTTAAGTGCCGAAGGGCTGTAGACATAGTAAAGCCAGGGATGGTTGCTCTTCACGTTGCCCATGGCGATTCGGCTCAGGTTGTCGCCAACCTCACGGTGCTCTGGGTTTTGGGCTAGGGTTCCTTTAAGGGATCCTGAAGGGTTCCTTTTCAAGGGTTCCTATAAGGACTACTGAGGGACGTATAAGGGTACTATAAGGGGTTCTTGAGGCCCTCAAATCGAAGGAACTCGACATCTTAGCGTCATGAAACCCCACATGGGGTATAGATCCTTGGTAGAACCCTGAACTCTAAACCCTTTCTGGGAAATCCTGAAGCCTAAACGCTTGAAAGGAAAGCCCAGCCCCCGTATGAGAGTTCAGGGCTCCCTCTTCCCTAAACCCTAAACCAAACCTGGACCCTGAGGAACCTATCTCTTTAAGGACTTATATAAGGAAGCCATAATAAGGAATCCTGAAAAAGTAGGTTCTTCAGGGTCCAGGTAAACCCTAAACCCCTAAACCCTAAATCCCTAAACCCTAAACCCTAAACCCCTAAACCCTAAACCCTAAACCCCTAAACCCCTAAACCCTGAACCTCGCGCGCGCGCGCGCGCGCCTTCTCGGCGTCTCCGTCCCCGAAGAAGAAGTTCAGAGGGCCTTCGTTCTTGCAGCTTCCACTTAAAGGGAACTCCAGAAAGTTGGGTTCCTTAAAAGGATCTATAGGGTTCCTTAGAGGGATCTATAGGGTTCCTTAAAGGGAGCTTTAGGGTTTAGGGTTTAAAGGGAACTCCAGAAAGTTGGAATATGGTTTCAGGGTAGGATATCTTATAATTTACCATAAAAGGTTTAGGATAATCATATTCCCAACTTTCTGGCTTTTACTTTAAGGGATCATGGGACTTAGTAACTAGGGTTCCTTTAGGGTCCCTTATTAAGGAATGTTATGAAAGGTTCTATAACGACGGTGTTACAGGATCATTGGACTTAGTAACTAGGGCTCCCAAAGGGGTTCCTTATTAAGGATTGCTTTGAAAGATTCTGTAAAAGAGGACGAGGGCGTTGAAGGATCATGGGACTTAGTAACTGGGGATCCTTAAGGGGTTCCTTTTTCAGGACTGCTATGAACGACTCTTTAAAAGAGCACGAGGGTGTTAAAGGATCACGGGACTTGGTAGAACTAGGCTGACTTCTGAACCCCTCCTAAAAGTTTAACTGTTAGTCTCCTTTACATTTTAGTCCATTTAGGAACCCAAAAAGGTTAAGTCCTAAGAGCCAACCAGAAGAATGCCAAGTATGGATGCCTTTAAAAGGCCCCCTATAGTAACCCTTAAAGACCCCGTTAAAGGAACCCTCATATAGAACCCTCGGGTACCCTTAGAAGAACGCAAGTAGAAGCTTCCAAGGGTGCCCAGTCTGTCGGAATGATCTAATTTGGGACCCCATACTGTGGGCACGGCCCCAACTCAGTGATAGTTGAATAATGTTTATAATATAGATATATATTGGGACCTGAATAGTAGCCCTACTATAGACTCTTACTGTATGGGGGCAGTACCTAACCGATACTACTGTAGGGCAGGGTTGAACTGTAGGGTATAGGGTACTATATGGGTGGTTGTCAAAACTATGGTCCCTTTCTGGGTCCTCATGATAATACGGCACCTTATATTTCGGGTAATTTCCTAAAAAGGGACCATAATCTTGACAACTGATCATATAGATTATAGGAATTCCCTTAAAGGATCTGGATTCCGGATCCTCCCAGGGGTCTGGACTTACATGGGGGGGGGGGGGGGCGTTCTGCCTTGCGGCCGGGTGCGCACATCCTATTAATGCCCTATATCCTACACCGAATAGATCCCTCAAAGGAGCCCTTCAGGATCCCACAAAGGAACCCTAAAAGTCCCTGAACCCTAAATCCCTCAAATCCTAAACCCTGAACCCCAAACCCTAAAGTCCTCAAGGCCTAAAACCCCTAAACCCAAACTGCAGCCAGCTTGCACCGTCCAGCCCTAAACCCTAAACCCTACAGATCCCTCATAGATCCCTTAAAGGAGCCCCTAAGAATCCCTAAAAGGAACCCTCAAACTCCCCAAGCCCGATACTCAAACTGCAGCCGGCGTGCACATGACGAAGATCATGGGCGTGCCAATCAGCAGCAAGAGCCTCCCAAGGGCTTTCTTTTTTTAAAGGGGCTCCTTGAAATGAATCTGCCCAGGGTTCCTTTTCCTGGGCTCCTTTAAAGGGATCCTTTGAAGGGCTCTTTAAAGGGGATCCTTTAAAGGGATCCTGTAAAGGGCGTCTTTAAAGGGAGCCTTTAACGGGATCCTTTAAAGGGATCCCTAGGCCCCCTAGGATCCCATTACAGGGATCCTATAAGGATTTATCAGAACCTACCAGAGGCTCCACTCTAAGGGTTTGAAAGGGATCCTTTTCAGGGGTCCTTTTAAAGGGATCCCTAGGGTTCCCATTAAGGGGATCCTAGAAGGATTTAGGGTTTAGGGTTTAGGGTCCCATTAAAGGGATCCTAGAAGGATTTATGAGGATTCCTGTTTGCGGGTGCCAAAAGGACTCCTGGCTCCAGGCTGCTTTAAAAGGGTGCTAAATGGGCTTTATCATAAGGATCTATAAGGGTTCCCTGTAAGGGATCTCTAAAGCTTCCTTTACGGGATCTATAAGGCTTCCTTTAAAGGTCTAAGGATGCGGGCAGGGCGCCGAGGCGGCCGAGGGAGGGCACGCAAGAGGTGGAGGTGCTGTCTTTTGAGTTCCTGAACTTCATGTCCAACACTGACAATGTCACGCAGAGGGGAAGGAAGGGCCGGCCACAGATCAGCGGCAATAGCCTGGGCCTGCTGAGCAGAGGCTCTGGGCGGGGCTCGCGGCTTCTCTGCCAGAATCGCCCGCCCGCGCAGGTCACACTCGACAACAAGGGGCATGTGGTCACGGCGGCCATTCAGGATGTCAAGCTCCGGCAGCTGCCTAGCGCAACGACAATGCCAGGGGCCCGCTTGCAACAGGACATGGTCCAGGCGTTTGCGAGTGCCTCCGGTGTGCTCCGTCGGCTGTGTCATGGCCGTGAGCATGAGGCCGTTGTGGGGGAAGTAGTTCACCACTTTCTTCCGTCCTTCCCAGCTGTACCAGAGGAAGCCGAGGTTCTTGGCCAGAGCAGCATTGCCGGCGCTCACCAGCATGTTGACGATCCCCATCGTATGGGTGCTGTTCGTTATGGGTGGTTTTTAGGGTTTTAGGGTTCCAGGATTTAGGGTTCAGGTGCTTTTTGAGGGCTCGGTGATGGGGTTCCCTTTAATTAAGGGTTCTAAGGGTCCCTTTAAGGGATGATAGGATTCCTTGAAGGGTTCTTAGGGTTCTTTCACGGGTTCTGAAATCGGGTTCCCTTTAAGGGCTTGGGATTTCGGGCCATAGGATTAGTGATAGGGTTACCAAACCCCCGGTAGCATATAAAAAGTTCATCACATCATTTGGGGGCCCTTTACTTCTAGGCTGTTCAGTAACCCACTGGGAAAAGTATATACTTTTGTAGGCTGCGTATTTTACAATAGGAACCCAGAAACCTGAAAGTAAAAAAGTGTATCCCTGAACAGCCTGGACCGCTGAAGGGTAATCTATACCTTAACCCCAAGTAACCTACCTTTTTAAGGACTTATATAAAGAAATCATATTAGGGAACCCTAAACAGGTAGATTCCCAGAGCCTCCAAAACCCCTTAATTAAGGAATATGCCTTAAATTATAAGAGGATCCCTTATATGATTTAAGGTATATTCCCTAATTAAGGGGTTTTGGAGGCTCTGGGTTCCTTCGGGGGCTCCTATTAAGGCATCTACATTTTGGAGCCTCCCAACACACAACAGCTTTGAAGATCGGGGTTCCTTTCAATGGCATCTTTGACGGATTTATATACAGGCTTCTTTAAGGGTTTAGGGTTTAGGAGTTTAAGGGTTTAGGGTGTTAGGATTTAGGGTTTAGGGGTTTAGGGTTTAGGGCTTTAGGGTTTAGGGGTTACAGGTTTGGTTCTTTAGGGGTTCCTGTACGGCATCCATAGGGAGCATACATCGTCCATTTTCCGCGGGTGTCGCAGACGCTTGGTTTCTTTGCGCTCTTATGATTATAAGTTAGACATTCAAAGGGTACTATCGAGTTTTAGGTCTCATCATTCAACCTTCATGGACAATATTGCCCTGAGGGTCCATGTACCCAACCGGTATATACTCGGGCCTTAAAGCAGTCCCTAGCTAGAAACTTTGGGGCCAAAGTGTATATTATATGGGTACACGGACCCTTACTTGGGAGGGCGGGGGACTTAGTAAGTAGGTTATAAGTAGGGTTATAATGGGGGTAACTCCATTTAGGGTACTTATAACTCTACTTATAACCTACTTACTAAGTCCCCTGCCCTTCCATGTAGACCCTAAACCCTAAACCCCATAGATCCCTTTAAGGAACCCCATAGATCCCTTTAAGGAGCCCTTTAAGGAACCCTTACTAAGTCCCCTGCCCTTCCATGTAGGGTTGTAGAGCCTGAAGGACCACCCTAAACCCTATACCCGAAACCCTAAACCCTAGCCTGAAGGATCAGACCGCGGTTGCGAGGTACGCAATGCGAGGATGTTTGATGATCAGGGCGTGAAACTGAGGCCAGATCTAGGATGCCCAGTAACCTAAAGGTTCCTCTAAAAGGCTCTACGAAGGTTTAGAGTTTCCGAAAATTCGTGGTACTTTATTTGGGTCCTTATAATATTATCTCAGGGTTGAGGGTGTAGGGGTTTACTAGGATGCCCAGTAACCTAGGAATAGAAAGGTCTCCCTTTGGTATTGGGTAACTTTATAAGGAATCTAGGACTACAAAAAAGGGAATAAGGCTACTACGGGGCAACCTGGAAATGGAAGCAGCCAGTAGGAAGGCTTATGAAGGATCCCTTAAATGAACACCTAAAGCCTAAACCCTAAATCAGGCTAAACCCTTAAACTCTGAACCCTAAACCCCCAAAACCGCTAAACATTGAAACCCGAAACCCCCTGAACTAAACTCCTCGTCATGGAGTCCAGGGCTGGTGTTACGATCTAGATGCCGTGGCTCTGTGCGAAGCTGTTTCCCAAGTCTAAACCCTATCTTTAAAGCTTCGTTTCATTTTCATAGGTATAATAGTTCGATATTTTACTATGATAGTAAATGTGACCTTTTCGAAGTCCTAAAGTTCGACACAAGTTCTATCCTAAACCCCTAAACCCTGAAAATTGGATGGCCTCATGGACATTGATGTAAACCTCAGCAAAGCGCACTCGGAATGCACTGGTAACATAGGGGCCTGAAGATGTGGACTACGATTTTGGAGAATGATATACTATAATCATGACAGGCAGCCCTAAGGAATAGTACTGCTTGTTTTCAACCCCTGTATTAAGCCCGAAATATTCAGTCTTAGGTTGCTTTTAACGGTTTCTGAAAGCAACACTTCTTCTGATTTAGCGCCCCCCCCCTGTACTCTAGGTTTTGTACAGAGTACCTTACAAAATCACATGTACCTTACAAAATCACTTAAAGCAGATACTACAAACAAGTACTAAGAAACAACATATTCGCAACCAAATATTTATACGTGCCATGAGCATATACATATCTATATATATATATATATATATACGTATACGTAAGAATCCGTCTCTCTGTTGGGAGGCTTAGTTTCCCAATATCCCCCAGATGGCTCTGTCCTGAGGCCCCTCGGTACCCGTATGGCCCATCGCCATCTTGACAACATGCTTGAGGTGAGCGAAGAACCTTCTACAGGTGGTGGTCAGAGTGTTTCCCCTAAGACAGGTTCCCGTTCCATTTTCTGTCTTGTCGTTGGCAACACAACTGGCGACGAGATCTCTATCCATCCTTGATCTCAGGTACAGCACATAGGGCCAGGATCTCTTCACCAGGGCGGTGGACACTATGTCGATCTGATCGAGTTGGCCTGACCTCCCCCGCGGGGGATCATCCTCGTGCTCTTCCTCTTCGCCTTCCTCACCGACCATGTCCACGTCGTTTCGGTCTACATGTATATATATATATATATATATAACATGCATAGCCTAAATCTTAACTTGGAAACTTTGAAGACTTGGCCCACCAACAGAAATTCTGGAACACTAAAATTTTCCCACCCTAACAAATAGCATTCTTCCGGGCCCAAAAACAGAAGTCTGAAGAAATACAACTAGCATTCCGTAGCGGCCGTTTTTCGCGACTGGACTGGTATGTAGCACCCCAAAATCCCATTCTAATTAATGGGGGCCTTACATCATATATTACTGTTTCTTAAGGGTTCCTTAGTATAAGCGTGGCATAAAAATACAACAACACCCCATTCTGACTAGTAAGGGTCGTATACCATATTACTGTTCCTTAGAATCCTTGGCATTCGGATAAATAACATAAAATACACCAAACCCAAGTCTGAAAATGGTAATCAAGGGCCATAAATCACTTTACACCTAAAACCCTAAACCCTAAACCCCGAACCCCAAACTTTAAAACCCTAAACCCCGAACCCTAAACAGCTAAACCCCTAAACCCTAAACCCTGCACCCCTAAACCCTGAACCCGTAAACCCTAAACCCCTAAACCCAAACCCTGAACCACTAAAGCCCTAAACCCTATACCCTAAACTCCAACTGCTGAGGGGCCGTAGGCATCTCCTTAAAATGCCCTTATAGCAACCCTTATATGGGAGTTTCCGAAAATTAGGGGTACCTTCAAAGGGATCCTTTAAGGGTTCCTTAAAGGGATCTATGACAGTCGTATAAAGGGTCTAGGGTTTAGGGTTTGGGGGTTTCCGAAAATTAAGGGCACCTTACTTTGGGGCTCCTTATAGTAAGGATCCTACTATTTAGGGTGCTATACTAGGGTCCCCTATTTTCGGAAACTCTCATATAGAGCCCAGTAAAGTAGATCCCGCATAGAACCCTTACAGGAACCCTAGGTGCAATTTTGTAGGAGCCTTATGTCATGTTAAGGGCCCGATCCTGGCAGCCGGACAATGGACAGCTGGGCATCTGTTTGGGGTTCAGGGGTTTCCCGGCTTTCAGCGGGTCCCTCTAAAGATCTCTATAAGGGTTTAAGATCTGTTTGGGGCTTAAGTTTTGGAGCTTAGGGTTTAAGTTTCCGGGTTTAGGGCTCAGGGTTCAAAAGTTTCCGTTGTAAGCTTGTTGCCGAGGTTCATTTTGTGTTAACGGTGAAGGGCTTTTGGGGCTTTAGGGTTTAGGGCTTACAAAGAGCCCCAAGCCGAAGAGTCATGAACTCGGTTTTCTTAGGGCTTCTTTACCTACATTTCTGGTATCATGGGGAACTAAAGGGACTATACTATCCAATTCGTTCAAGGCTTTTCACTCTACTACTAGGCTAAGGATTCTATGAGGGTTTAGGGCTTAGGAGGTTTTTAACCTGGTGGTCTAAACAACTAGGATACACAGCCCCAGCAAAGGTGTGACAACAAAAACCCGCTGGGGCCGTGGCTCCAGCAGCATTGCCTCAGCGGAGAGGTTTCGTGCTTGGGGGTTCTTGGGTTTCGGCTTTCTGGTTTAAGGTTTATAGTAGAAGCCAGAAAGTTGGAACATGGCTTTAGGAGGATTAATGCTAGGATCCGGTATACTTTACCTTAAGGGCATGAGGATAATGATGTTCCAACTTTCTGGCTTCTACTGTAGGGGTTTCGGGTCCCGAAACTCGTAGGGGTTTAAAGTTGTGCGGCTTGGCATTGTGGGGCTTTGGGGACCTACGGTCCATGCCTGAGCTTCAAACCTGGGCATTAACCTTTCATAGGGATCCTTAGGGGTGTAGGGGGAGGGGGGGTAGGGGGCCTTAAGGCCCATAATAAGGACTAATAAGGCCTATTTAAGGAAATATAGTCCCCTACACCCCTCCCCCCTACACCCCTAAGGATCCCTATGATTCATGTCACATAACCGAGTATGATCTAGCATAGAACAGTACAGCGTCATTTAGTAGAATAACGTATGATATACGATAACACAAAGTTCTGTATGCAACTACGCGAAAGGATGTTTCAGGGTCAGGTGTTGGCTTCGGTTTGGGGTTTAAGCTCTCGGATTGAGAGAACTTGCGGCTTGACGGTTTCGGGTTCACGGTTTTAGGGCTTAGGGTTTACTGTAGCCCTCGTAGAACCAAATATTAAATGCTATGTTTAATATTCTTTTGGGGTTTATATGAGCAAATGCGAAAAGATTAGTTCCTAAGAAGACTGAAGTTTAGGCTTGAGAGCTTACTTAAAGGTTCATGGGACTTAGTAACGGGGGTTAAAATTCGGGTAACTACACTCATATGTACTTATAACCTCCATTAGGGTACTTATAACTGTACTTACTAAGTCCCATGATCCTCCTTATAGAACTCTTATAGAAAAACCCTATAGATCCCTTTAAGGAGCCCTTTAAGGAGCCTTACTTACTAAGCCCCATGATCCTTTAAGTACGGTTTAAGGATTCGGGCTGAGGTCTAGGGTTCAGGGTTGAGGGTTTTTGGGCCCCCAAAAAAGCACATAAGCAAAAAATAGGATAGGGATATAGGGTTTAGGGTTTAGGGTTTAGGGTTTAGGGTTTAGGGTTTAGGGTTTAGGGTTGATATCCCGTATAAACCCCCTTAAAAGGAAGCTCAATAAGGTAGGGATATCCCGGTAAATGCTTATGCTTATGTGCTTTTTGGGGTCCCTAAGGTTTAGGGTTCAGGGTTCAGGGCGGTGCGCTTCTTTACTTGTTCTTAGGGCTTGGCTCTTGAGGTTTGAGCTACTGCTCCTGGGGTTCTTAGCGCTGTAGGGGCAAAGGATCTAAATCTAAACCTGAGATTTGAAAACCCCGATGTGAGGTTAGGGTTCCTCATTGCATTACTGGCAATAGCGCAGGTGCAGACGGCGCAGTTGCGATCCATTCGAGCGGATCCAATATGATCTAATGCAGGATGCTCGCGAGGCTTCCCTGATCGTGCAAACCCATCGAAACGTCGGAGAATCGTGTGAAGAAGGGCAGCCAGTGCACCTCAACACAAGGTGGCCCCCAATTGGCTCCCCATCGGCAGGAACAGACCCACTGGCCCCTGCACCGGCAATGGTGGCATACGAGGCCCATCCGGGGAACGGTCAAAAGACCGTTCGCTGGTGGATTACAATTCCGGAACACGCCAAGGAGGATATGATCCGGTCCGCCATGCGGCCCGCTCTGGATAGCCGATTGAGGGATACCCTCGCAGCAGCAATTCTCTGCTGTGCAATCTGCCAAGGCAAAACTATACTGAACTTAGAACCCTAGCAAAAAATATATTTTTTGCTGTTTCTTAGGGATTATAATAACCAAAGATTAAAAATTATTTCTAAGTACCCCTAAGAAAAGGGGCAGGAACAGGAGGGAGGGGGGGAGCAGGAGGAGGAGCCCTAGAACCGTACGACACTAAACCCCCCAAAAAAAGCCCTAAACTCCATAAGCCCTAAATCCCAAAGCCTCATTCAAACCCTACAGGCCCTTAGTTAACCCTTATGTTTAGGATTTAGGGTTTAGGGTTTAGGGGTTTCGGGGTTTCGGGGTTTAGGGTTTAGGGGTTTAGGGTTTAGGGGTTTAGGGGTTTAGGGTTTCGGGGTTTAGGGTTTCGGGGTTTAGGGGTTTCGGGGTTTAGGGTTTAGGGGTTTCGGGGTTTAGGGTTTAGGGGTTTCGGGGTTTAGGGTTTAGGGTTTAGGGGTTTAGGGTTAGGGGTTTAGGGTTTAGGGGTTTCGGGGTTTAGGGTTTAGGGGTTTCGGGGTTTAGGGTTTAGGGTTTAGGGGTTTAGGGTTAGGGGTTTAGGGTTTAGGGGTTTCGGGGTTTAGGGTTTAGGGTTTAGGGGTTTAGGGTTTAGGGTTTAGGGTTATAAATCCCTAAACACCATAAGCCCTGAACCCGCATCGAGCCCAGAGCGCCAAATCGCACAGTTGAAATGGAGGTGCCATACTTGGACGTTCATGGGACTTAGTAAGTCCGGTTATAAGCATTATACGTATAAGTATAAGCAGGGTTACCTTAGTTAAAACCCCAGCTGCCGCCAAGTCCCACGATCCTTTAAGCAAACATCATAAAACCCAAAACGCTACTTGGTTTAGGGATTTGGGAGGCTTTGGGGGGGCTAGGGCTTGTAGCATGTTTTAGGGCAAACCCCAAAACCTAAACCCCGAATCCCTAAATCCTAAACCCTGAACCCCTAAACCATCAACCCCTAAACCATAAGCCCTTAACAGGGCGTTCTGTTGGCGGACCCTTCAATTCATCCTCCTGGTGCCAAGCCGCTTAATGTAGGAACCTGGTTAAGAAACCCTGGCCCTATCTCTCCCAAAATAGTAGGCTTCAGAAAAGGAAACCCTTAAAGGAACGCCTTAAGCCCCTAATGTAGGAACCTGATTTAACCCCCAAATAGTAGGATTCATTTCAGGAAACCCTGCGAAAGGCCCAATTTTTCCTAATCAGGTCCCTACATTAGCCATGCCCAACAGCCGCTAAGCGCCACAAGGCTCTTGGTGTTTTAGGACTTTAGGACTTTAGATTTTCGGGCTTTCGGATGTTAAGATTTAGGGTCAAGTTTGAGGGGTTTGGGGCCTAGGGCTTAGAGTTTAAAGCTCGATTCAATATCACAGTTCCCCTGCTTACTCAGGGCATTCCTTCGCGACTCGAGTATACAAACGTCATTGGTTGAGCACATCTGCATGAGGGACGGGTTTCTGATACCCGGATGCCTAAAGCCAGAAAACCCAAACTCTGAAAACCCAACAAAGCCCCTCAAAGCCTAAACTCTAAAATCCTAAAACCCCCAGAGCCTTACAGTAGAAGCCCAAAAGTTGGAAACCCAATAGCCTCAATCCTTAAGAGTAAAATATACGGAATCCCAGCACTATGTGGTCTTAATCAGGTTTCCAACTTTATGGGGTTTACTGTAAAGGCAACCCTAAGAACCCTTAAAGGGTACCACGGAAGGGAATGACCTACCTGAGCTCATTAACCTTTATGTATTTCCCCGGAGCTGCGTGAAGAGCTGGCTAACTCCAATTCTCCTGCCAGAGGATTTAAGTGTCGTTGAACCTGTCTGTTGGCTGCTTACATTTGCTGGAGTAGAGACTCTGCGTGCTCTGGCAGCTTTTGGAGATCGGGCTTGGTGGAACTCGGAGCTCAGGTTCAAGACAACCGCACGTTCGTAATGACGCCTGGAACCTGTCCGACCAGCATGGTCTCAAGCCCATGTTCGAAACAAATCGGTCTGTGAGGGCAGACAGCATATCCGAAGCCTGTGGGGGCTCGACAGGACCACCGCTGCAATCCATTTCTTCCGTGCGCGCTTGCTGTTTGCAATGATGCTTGCGCTCTTGCAGCGTGGCTTCCGGGCGTACATATGAGGGGCTGGCCTGGACACGGGAACCTCATTACAGAACCCTCAAGAAGCACCTAAACCCCAAGTCCTAGAACCCTAAAGCAGTAAAAACGAAAAGCACCCTTACTGTAAACCCTTAAACCCCGAGGCTCTATGCACGAACAGCATCCAGCATTGCTTTGAAGGCCTATATTCCCCGATAGATCCCTTAAAACAGATCCCTTAAAGGTGGCCTATTACTGTAACCCAAAGGCCCTGAACTGCCAAACTTTGAAAGCATTATAGTGACTGTTAGGGGGGTAGGGTCGGGGGGGAGGGGACTCTACTTCCCTAAATAGGCCTTACTGGGTCCTTATGATAGCCATTAAGGCCCCCTACTTTGAGGCTCATGGGACTTAGTAACTATGGTTATAAACAGAGCAACTATACGCATAATGGGTCATAACCCCAGTTAAGGTACTTAGATCTGTACTTACTAAGTCCCATGAACCTCCAAGTATAGATCCCAATAGTAGGATCCTTATCATAAGGACCCAAAAGATAAGGCACCCCTAATTTTCGGAAACTGCCCTATAGATCCCTTAAAGGAACCCTTATAGATCCTTATTTAAAGGAACCCCATAACTCCCTACAGACCCCCCTCCGAGGGTTCTTGTGGAAGCATCAGGTAGTGGTTTGAAGGCCTATGGTTGAGGATTCAGGCTCAGCAGTGGTCCTTTTAGAAAAAAAGACAGAGCCCTATACCTATATGGGGGTTTCCGAAAATAGGGGTACCATATTTTGGGGTCCTTATAATAAGGATCCTACTATTTAAGGTACTATATTAGGGTCCCCTGTTTTCGGAAACTCCCATATCCGGAATTATTTAAGAAGGTCTACTAGCCGGTCTGTGTATTCTTTTGGGGGGACCATGAAAAAGGACAAGGCTGCTCAGCACTAGGCCGACACACCATGCATGTCTTGGGTACGGCCCCCATACAGTAATAGTTTAATCATATTCATAGTATAGATACATTGGGACCTTAATAGTAGCCAGACTATAAACTCTACTGTATGGGGGGGCAGTGCCTGATGCATGTCAGTAATCTTGAGGCAGCCCTTGATAATTGGAATAGGGTTTTGGGGCCCGTCACACTATAATGATAATCGAAAACCCAAAATTAGCAATGGTCATTATTGAAGCCCCTGTAGTACTTCTGGGGATCTTAACTTAGGGCTTGAGGATTTCAGGGCTGCAGGGTTTTAAGATTGGAGGGTTTAGGGTCGAGGGTTCACCCACATGCACAGCGCTTGCAACATAGACAAGCATGACCGACTCAGCTTTGCAGCGTCTTCGTGGCTTTTACTCTTGTTCAGCACAGGGCAATCCCAGATTCGACCCGGAGCCCAAGGTTTCCAAGGATCCTACAGTTTAGGGTACTATGAAACTCCCATACATATGGGTAGTTGTCAAAATTATGGTCCCTTTTTGGGTCCCTATTGTAGTACGGCACCTAATATTTAGGATACCCCAAAAAAGGACCACAACTTTGACAACCACCCATATGTAAAACATCCACCCGGCCCCTGCAGCTGTCCACCAGTGTAGGGCCCCAAAAAGCACATAAGCAAAAATTAGGATAGGGATATCCCATATAAACCCCCTTGTAATGAAGCCCAATAAGGTAGGGATATCCCTATAAAATGCTTATGCTTATGTGCCTTTTTGGGTCCCTAACAGTGTGCCCCGAGGCTAGCACATGGTCGAGGCCGCAGTAGAGAGCCTCGGGTCGTGGGTCCAAGCAGACGGCTGGGTTTAGGGTTGAGGGTTTAGGGGTTTAGGGGTTAAGGTGTTAAGGTGTTTAGGGGTTTAGGGTTTAGGCTTCAGAGTTTAGGGTTTAGGGGTCTGGGGGTTTAGGGTTTAGGAGTTTAGGGGTTTAGGGTTTGGCATGCTGGGCTTTTTAAAGGTTTAGGTCTTCTTTGAAAGTTTAGGATATGGTTTTGTCTCGAACATATGTCGAACCTTCTCACGCATGAAGGGCTTAGGCTTGCTGGGTATGTGACATCCATTCTGACGCACATGATGTTGTTGCCAAGGAAGCATGGCTACGTATGTCAGAGTCAAACCCATGTCGTAACCCTTACAATGGAAATCTTATAGTCATCATAATACCCCCTTATGGTAGCCCTCTAAAGGCGGCACAAGCTGAAAAATCAAGGCACCTATACTAAGCCCCAATGGTTGCTTAAGTCATGAAGACCCATAGGGGGGTAGGGTAGGGGGCCTTAATGCCTAAAATACGGATTTAATAACGCGAATTTACGGAAGTATAGTCCCCTACCCCCTCCCTTCTACCGCCCGAAGGGACCCTAGCTGGAGGGTCGGGGGCTTTGTAAGTAAGTAGCAAGTAGAGTGATAAGACCCTCAAGGGATCCTAATTAAGATTATGATACTTATAAGTCTGAAAGAACTACTTACTAAGTCCCCCGACAATCCAAGTATGATTAAGTCAGCGTCTAGCAACATGGTCTGGCAGCTTCTTGACCAAGGCCGCAGAAATCCAGGAGGTGAAGTCCTCCTGACAGCTTTAGGCTTCAAGGGATCCATTAGGGGTACCTTCAGGGGTTCCTTTCAGGGCTCCTTTAAGGGTACTATAGGGGTTCCTTTGAGAGGCATTGGGTTCGGGTTTAGGGCTTAGGGTTTCTGGCTTAGAGGTTTAGGGTTTCCGGGTTGGGGTTGAGGCTTAGGGCTTAAGACTGTAGCACTTGGGCTTGGGCACTGTGGAATGTGTGGTATACAACAATGGTCTGTATGTTGCAGCTTCAAACCGCCCCGCCATACATATCCCTTCATGCTGCAGGTGCCACGGGCTCACGGTAGCCGACAGACACTTTTTGCCTGCCGCCCCTATCGAACAGCCAACCAAATCAAACACGTCTTCAAAGAGTAACCGAAGCGAAAGCTTCAACATGCAAACATCAAAGGAACGGTGTAAAGGGTCTTTGGACTTGGCAGAGTTTGGGGTTTTGGGTTTGTTTGAATTAGACGTCTTATCTTTGGGGCCAAATTTCATTTGCCCCTCAAGCAGGAATGTACCATAAACTATGATGGAAGGGCTCATCGGTGTATTTACAATATTTCAGGCATGTGCATGAAGCTATTAAAGACGGCTTTAGCTTTCGGAGTTTAGGTATGTACGCTTTAACTGAGGAGCATAGCTTGCGCCCTTGACCCGAACGCCTTTGCAGAGGGCTCATTATTTTGATGTGTTTTCTGTCTCTCACTGCAAGGCGTACTATTTGGTATTGCGGATCTGATAAGAGGATCATGAAAAATCAGTATGCAAGGTTTTATAGCTATATGTCCCCTAATAGTTGGGGTGAAAGGTTATCACGAATATGGTAACTTATAGGTAACTTATACCCCTATAGTTACCAAGTCCCATGAACCGGAACTAAAGGTTAACCTTTTTGGTTATATACAGGGGCTATGCTACCCATAAATTGTCAAAGATTACTTACTCTACTACTAGGCCAAAAAATAGTTTCCCTAACTGCTGAATCCGAACCCTCTGACAGATGCCACTCGGGGGATCACGAGACTTAGCAAGTAAAGTTCTACGGCTTTATAAAGTTTCGATGCAGGTACTGCTCAGGGTTCGATTACGCGTTTGATGGGTTTCAGGCTCAGTAATTAAACAGGTCAGAAGCGCCGTAATTGGGATTAAAGAAAATTGCAAATATCGCTCTCTCCTTTACACGCCTAGTTACCAAGCCCATGATCCTTTAAGGAACCCCCCACCCCTCCCCCCCGCCCCCTCACCCCCTCCCCGAACTGGGGAAGCCTTCGGTGTGTCGGGGATCCTCCCCGAAATGCTGCCGTAGCAAAAGAGCAGGGGGTACCTCCAGCTTGGGGTTTAGGGTTCAGGGGTTGAGGGCCGAGGGTTTAGGGGTTTGAGGTTTAGGGTTTCGGGGTTTAGGGATTTTCAGGGGTTTAGGGTTTAGGGTTTAGCCAGCTTAGGGTTAAGAAAGGGGCCTCGGGGTGCAAACATAGGGGTCTGAATAAGTCCACTAGGTCACTAGGCGTTTATTGAATGTTTCGTAAGGAAACCCAAGAACATGCAGGATCACCCTTGTCCTTTTAGAAACAATAGACAGAGCCCTATACCTATATCCCTTAGTAGGAACTATTTAAGAAGGTCTACTAGCCGGTCTGTTTAATCTTTTGGGGGAACCATGAAAAAGGACAAGGCTGGAAGACGAAACCTATGGGCTGCCCCACACCCTAAAACCCTATAGAGCCCTTTAAAGGGGCCCTTAGGGATTCATAGATCCCTTTAACAAGGCTGCTGCAGGATCAGCTTAAGGGCTGAATGGCTTTATGCTTTACTTGGAAGGGCAGGGGACTTAGTAAGGGTTCCTTAAAGGGCTCCTTAAAGGGATCTATGGGGTTCCTTAAAGGGATCTATGGGGTTTAGGGTTTAGGGTCTACTTGGATGGGCAGGGGACTTAGTATGTAGGTTATAAGTAGGGCTATAATTGGGGTAAATCCATTTAAGGTACTTATAACTCTACTTATAACCTACTTACTAAGTCCCTTGCCCTTCCAAGTAGGGCTTAACGTGATAGGCTGACCAACCAGCGCACCGTACCACTTGTTCAGACCCTACATTTCGGGGTTTGAGGGTTCTGAACGGACGACCGTACGGATTAAATTTAATATACTAACCTGTAACATGATACATTATAACAGATGATGACTTCCAAGATAGGAGGTGAGGGTCTTCAGGATCTAAAAGCTTAGAGAGTCGATGCACATGTAATCCTGAGTGGTCCAGGATTCCGGGCTTAGCCTATAAGAACCCTTCTCGACCCCTATTTTCAGCCGCCGGACCCCAAACCCACATGTAGCTGGAAAGCCCTACTGAACCCCGATATAAACCCTACAGTATAAATGCCTATACCTACTTGTCGGGTATCATGGAGAACTAAAGGTTAACCTTTTTGGTTATATAGGTTCGATAGCGACTATATTACCCCAAAAAGTTAAAGGTTACCTACTCTACTTCTAGATTCTAGGTGTGGGAGTTTCCGAAATTAGGGGTACCTTATTTTAGGGTCCTTATAATAAGGACCCTACTATTTAGGGTACTATATAAGGGTCACCTATCTTCGGAAACTCCCATATAAAGCCTCAGGAGCCCCTGCACATTAAAAACATCTTTAAACCCGACAAACCCACTTTAAAACCAATTCTGATGGTCTAGGCCCGTAAAACATGAATCTTGAAAGTAATCCTGCATGGAAGTTCATGGGACTTCGCAAATAGATGTTAAGTGGACGAACGGCTGCCAAACTTAATTTGTAAATACACTTCCCTTAATTTACAACCCTAGTTACCAAGTCCCATGAACCTGTTATGCACACGCTAAACCCTAGACCCTGAACGGAGCCCTTAAAAAGGAAACCTTAACATAGAACCCTACAATACCCTTACAAGGAAACCTGCACCCGAAGGAAAAGTTGGACCCCTTCAAGAACACCGTTCTAAACCCCAAGACCACTCGTAATCTTTGGGTCGCATGTATAAAGCCCTGCTTTGAGAACTTTTAGAAACCCTATAAAGCCCGTACGGCAACCCTCGGCTAAAGACCGCTTTCACCAATTAAACCTCAAAACCCTAGAGCCACAAACACCCGAACCCTTAACGAACCCATCATTTTTATGCTCGCCTGCTCCGGAAGACAAGGAAAGCGATGACGCACGCGACGATCATGGCCGTGTCCGTCATGAGCTGAGGAAGCACAAACTTGGGGTTCGGGGTTTCGTGGTGTTTCTAAACCCTACCTGTATCCCCAAACCCTGCAAAAATAGTAGGTTATGACCGCTTAATTTGGATCCCAGAGACTCCGGCCTCGGGCTCCTTTAAAGGGATCCTCTAAGGAGGTTCGTCTAAAGGGATCTATAGGGATTTCTAGGACTCCAGATTACAGATTACAGTAGGTTATGCCCCCTTAAGCTACTATTTGCTTAAGAAACCCCCAAAAAATAAAAATAATAATCCCTATATTACACCCATAAGGAATATTTTTTTTTTATTATTTGGGGGTTCTTAAGCAAATAGTAGTAAGGTTTCGGATCTCAAGGTACACCCGAAGAGGTTTCGCAGATTCGTGTTCTTTGAGGGCCCCAACAGGGGTGATCTAGGAACCTGATTAAGAAACCTTGGGCCTTCATTGGTTTCCTTATATGAATCCTATAATTTTGTGGTTATAGGCCCAGGGTTTCTTAATCAGGTTCCTGCATTAATACAAGGGTTACTGTTAGGGTGGCTGTAAGGGCTACTGCTACAAGGGTTCCAACACTCGTACACGTCGATGTGGTTGAATTCCAGCCTCATCACGAGCAGATGCTGGTTATCTCGGCGCCGGCCGAGCCGACCCTGGTGCAGCCGATCTGAAGAAGCAGGGTTCTCGTTTCTGCTGTGGACAGTCGGTTGTGGCTCAGGTGCAGCTCCTGCAAGGTCTCCGAATGCTTTTCGATGAAGGCCGCGAGTGGTTCCAGACACGGCGCTGGAGCCACTGGCAAACCTGCGCCGTGTCCCGATGAAAATTTCATCAGGAAGCACCGTTGCCAGCGGGAACATAGAGACATCAGGTACACCGCCTGGACATTCCCGCCGATGGCCTGCAGGATTCCAGCTGCGGCGTTGGTCGAGGTTGGTGCTCCATGTCAACGGGGCTCGCGGCTATATACTACTGAAGGGCACTTTACAACTTGGATCCTTCCGGGGGCCTGGGTCAAAGATCTAGGCTGTAGAGCCCGGGAAGGAAGGCCTATCTGCACACACATAGTGGTGAGACGGTTTAGGGGGGTGCTGTTTATCAAGATCCTAAGTCTGGGCATTTTCATTCACTCCAGAAGCAAGCCTCTGAACAAAGGTTTGCGAATCCAGGGACTCCAATATCCCTCAAGGAATACCAAAGGTTCCTTTCAAGGGGTGTTTCAGGGTTCCGTTAAGGGATCTAGGGAGTTTAGGGTTTAGGGAATTCTAATTGGGGAATAATGTAGGAACCTGATTAAGAATCCTTGGGCCGTTCTTGGGGCTCTTTACAGGAGTCCTACTATTTTGGGGTTATAGCCCAGGGTTTCTTAATCAGGTTCCTACATTACCCAAGTACCCAGACCCCCGGGAGGATCTAGAAAGTAGATGATCCAACTTGGGGCCCTATACTTCTAAGGGTACAGTATAGGAGCCCCCATTAAGGGATCTACCCTAAACCCTAAAACCCTATAGATCCCTTAAAGGCACCCTTAAAGGAACCCCTATAGGAGCCCCCATTAAGGGATCTACTTTTCGGATCCTCCCGGCGTTCTGGGTATACCTTAGATCAGATCAGGGGGCCCTACTATATTTTGAACTAAGGTAACGGTTTAGGGTTTAGGGTTTAGTAAAAGCCAGAAAGTTGGAATATGATTATCCTAACCCTTCTATGGTAAATTACAGGGTATCCTACCATGAAACCATATTCCACCTTTCTGGAGTTCCCTGTAGGATGCCAAACTCATACGAATAGGCTTCTGGCGTAGGAGGTTTTGGTCATCTTTAATCCAGAACCCTGAGGACTAACATTAAGTACTCGTCATTCAGGCTTCCATATTAGCTAGGATGCCCAGCAACCTAAGAATAAAAAGGGCTTCCTTTTTGGTATTGGGTAACTCTATGAGGAATGTAGGACTGCAAGAAGGGACTGAGGGTACCACTGGGCATCCTAGGACATCTTCCCTACTTCTTACTCCCCGAATAGCCATGGAACTAATGTGGTTAACCTTTCCGATTCCTACCAAACTATAAGAGCCCAAAAAGTTTAAAGGTTAGGTATTGGGGATCTAAGTGATTCAAGGATGGAGTCTCTGGGAATGAGGCTCTCCAGTGCCTCAAATCCACCAGTCCAAGAAAGCAGCATGTATCAAAGAACATACTTCGAATCATATCAAACCCTCACCTGGTTTTTGGGGGAAAGATCAAACAGTACTATGAATGATTACCATGAAAGCCATTCCAAACCCTACAAAGCGCAGTAACAACCCATGGCAAGTCACACCTACATACATATTGTATGTAATATGTCATGTCCCCTCTCCCCTACCCTAAACCCTAAACCCTAAACCCTAAACCCGAAACCCCAGCCCTCCGAAGTCCCTCTTCTATTATCTTAAACATCTGTTTTAGTCAAGACATACCTTTCCTTTGAGGTTCAGTTGCTTAGATATGGGCGCCTTTATAGATCCCCTACAAGGAGCCCGTATAAATCTTTTGAAAGAGCCCCGGTAGATCCCATAGGGAGAGCCCTTAATACCTACTTAGAGGTTCATGGGACTTAGCAACTATGGCTATTAACAACGTAGCTATACTTATAATTGGTTATAACCCCAGTTGAGGTACTTTTAACTGTACATACTAAGTTCCATGAACCTCCAAGTGTAGATTCCAATAGTAGGATCCTTATTATAATAAGGACCCAAAAGATAAGGAACCCCTTATTTTCGGAAACTGCCCTACAAATCCCTGAAAGGAACCCTTAAAGATGCTTGTAAAGGAACCCCATAACTCCCGACAGACCCCTCAGAAACCTGACATGATCGCAGTGCATCCTGGCGACTCCTGTAAGGTAGGTGGCCAGGTCACCCTCCCCGTTCAGCTCCACTCCGGACACCGCCGCCGCCGAATCCTCCAGTGCCCTAAACCCTACACCCTAAACTCCTAAACCCTAGACCCTAAACCCTAAACCACTCAACCCCTAAAGCCTAAACCCCTGAACCCCTCGACCCTAAACCCCTAAACCCTGAACGGGTTTAGGGTTTACAGGGTATAGGGTTTTGTATTCACAGACCCGGGGTCTGAAACACAAAAGTCCAAAACCAATGCCGTTCATAAGCCAATGTAGTGGTACTGTTGATGATATAAGGGTTGATGATAGAAATCCTGGGGTTCCTTTAAAGGGATCTATAAGGGTACCTTTAAGGGATCTATAGGGTTTTAGGGTTTAGGGTGATGATATAAATCCTGCATTACGTTAAGGACCCTAAACTATGAGAATTACGGTTTATTCCTTATTATGGGTAATGCAGGATTTTTACCATCAACGGTAGGATGCCTCTTAAACCCTCAAGCTACACGCTGTGTTATGCCCTTTGAACTTGACACAGATCCTTGAAAGAACCCTCCAAAAGTAACCTTGGAAGAAACCTTTTGCTTGGGGGTTTGGTGTTTTGGATCCTTTAACAGGCCTGGGAAAGGGTTCTATACATAAATTTTTGGCAGCGGTTTAGAAGGGCGGGGTAGGGCTTAGGCTATTCTCAGATCCCTCAAGGGGGGTTCCTATCAAGTACCCTGCAGTAGTATGTAGGGTCCCAAATTAGGGGACCTACTTTTTAGATCCTCCCGGCGGTCTGGGTGTATAGAGCGCTTTCAAGATCGTGGCACCGAGTCGGTTCTGTGCTACCAGTCCATAAACATTGATCGGACTTCTGAGGGTACGTATAGACCCTAAAGCCTAAAACTCTACGGCAACCCTTCAAGGAACTTTACACCCAGACCACCGCAAGTATCTGGAAAGTAGGTCTCCTAAGTTGGTACTCCCGGGAGCACTTGCTCAGGGTAAGTCGAAGACATTGTTACTGCCAAGTTCAGATAGGGGAGTTTTCGAAAATTAGGGGTATCTTACTTTGGGGTCCTTAGGATCCTACTGTTTAGGGCACTATGTTAGGGTCCCGTAAGTCCCCTATTTTCGGAAACTCCCATAGATGTCTGAAGAATTATGATCCATATCGCTTTATCGAACCCCCGCCCAGTTCCAAGTGGGCGTCCCTGAACCCCAACCCAACAAATTCAATGATGTTTCGGTATGCAGAGCCTTCCTACCTGTCGGGTATCATGGGGAACTGGAAGGTTAACCTTTTTGGGTGTATAGGGATTATATGTAATAACCTTACTGTACCCCCTTAGAACCTCAAAAAACATACTATGTTTTTGTTGTATTCTCTTGGGTTTTATATGAACAAAAGCAAAAAATATTTCCTGAGGCCACCGTAGCTTAGCCTAGCCAGCCGGCAACACGTGGGTGGTGGGGGGTGTGGGGGGGTGGGGGTGGGGGGGGTGGGGGGTGGGGGTTGGGGTTGGGGGGTTGGGGGGGTTGGGGTACAGAAGCCGTCAGTAGTAACAACACTCATCCAGGAAGGAACTTGAATTGAATTGAGATTCCGCTACAAGTTTACGGACACCATGGCTATTAGAGGTATTTCCCGCTGATGGTAACTTGTCCAATACTTTGTTGCTTCTGCGTTCCCCCAAGCGACAGCGCAACCAAAACAAACTCGACAAACTTGAAGAAGCCATACAGAGCCCAGAAACATATCAGGACTGAGCACTGGCAAACAAAAACATGGCTCCGCCTTGGTCTCATTCGCGCTGTGAAGCTCGTCACTAGGCGGCGCAAGGATGGGTTGATGGAGTTTTTTTTTTGTTCTACTTGGGGGTTCATGGGACTTAATAAGTACAGTTATAAGTACCTAATTGGGAATATAAGTACATATAAGTGTGGTTACCTTAATTATAACCCTAGTTACTCAGTCCCATGCACCTCTAAGTACGGGTTGAGTCTGAGGGTTCATGGCATGGGTTTAGGCTCTAGGTTTAGCGATTCCTACTTGTCGGGTATCATGGGGAACTAAAGGTTAACCTTTCTGGTTATGTAGGGATTATATAGGGACTATACTACCCCAAAAAGGTTCCAGGTTGCCTATTCTACTACTAGGGATTTGCAATGTTGCGGGATCTACCTAGGGTCATACAAGGACCCGAGGCCTGTATGCACCCCTGGGAGCCCTATGCAACCACGGGTTTAGGGTTTAGGGTTTAGGGTTTAGGGTTTAGGGTTTAGGGTTTAGGGTTTAGGGTTTAGAGATCCGAAACCCTGTTGCGAGACTTGCAATCCACACACAACCCCAGACCCCCGGGAGGATCTAGAAAGTAGATCCCCCAAATTGGCGCCCTGTACTACTGCAGGGTACTTTATAGGAACCCCCCATTAAGGGATCTGCATTTTGGATCTTTTCGGGGCGGTCTGGGACGGTGGCATGAAGCTAAGACCCTAAACCCTAAACCCCTAAACCCCTAAACCCTAAACCCTAAACCCTAAACCCCTAAACCCCTAAACCCTAAATCCCTAAACCCCTAAACCCTAAACCCTAAACCCCTAAACCCCTAAACCCTAAACCCTAAACCCTAAACCCTAAACCCCTAAACCCTAAATCCCTAAACCCCTAAACCCTAAACCCTAAACCCCTAAACCCCTAACCCCTAAACCCTAAACCCCTAAACCCTAAACCCCTAAACCGTAGAGATTCCCAACACCCTAAGGAGCTGCTGCGCACTCAGAACCCTCCAAGGTTAGAAGTTGGGCCCCTACCCAGACCCCCGGGAGGATCCAAAAAGTAGATCCCTTAATGGGGGCTCCTATAGGGGTTCCTTTAAGGGATCTATAGGGTTTTAGGGTTTAGGGTAGATCCCTTATTGGGGGTTCCTGTCAAGTACCCTTAGTAGTACAGGGCCCCAAATTAAGGGATCTACTTTCTAGATCCTCCCGGGGGTCTGGGTAGTATGGACCCTTAAGCCTTTTTGAGGAGCTCTAGGGACCCTTAAGAGTCTAAGTCTATATAGGGTAAAAAGTAAGTATTTAGGGATCCCAGGGTCGAGGGCCCCTACTAGGGGCCCATGGTTTCAACTGTTGTCCCAAATTAGGGATTCTACTTTCTAGATCCGCCCGGGGTCGGGGTAGGGGGATCGAGACGGTTTTGTAGGGCTCCTGATAGGACTTTTGTAAGGAATTTTGCAGGGGTTATAAAGGTTATCATCATAGGACGAAGCGAGACTCTAGGACGCCCAGGAACCTGGGAATAAAAAGGGCTCCCTTTTGGTATTGGGTATCTTCATGAGGAACCTAGGACTACAAAAAGGAAATGAGGGTACTACTGGGCATCCTAGGGCATATTCCCAGGGCATATTCCCTAATTCCTACTCCCCCAATAAAACACGGAAATAAGAGGGTTAACCTTTCCGATTCCTACCAAACTATAAGAACCCACCAAGTTTAAAGGTTAGGTATTGGGGATCCAAGTACTTAATAACCCTAAACCCTAAACCCTAAACCCCTAAACCCCTAAACCCTAAACCCTAAACCCTAAACCCTAAACCCTAAACAGCTGATTTAATAAGGTTTAGGGTTTAGGGTTTAGGGTTTAGGGTTCAGGGTTTAGGGTTTAGGGTTTAGGGTTTAGGGTTTAGAGGGATTAGGGGACCGTGGCAGGGGTATGAAAGGCCGAAACTACTGCTCAAGGATGTAAGAGATGGGACCCCTGCAGAATCCAGAGACTCTAATATCCCGTAATAAAGACATATTCCTTGAATCATCTTGGGGATCCTACCATAGTTTACGGTATATTCCTTAACTAAGGGATATTGGAGTCTCTGGGAAAGGGCCTATCTTATCCCACACCATAGTAGGATACCTTTTTGCGGAGATTCTATTCCCTAGATCCTTTAAAGGGGTCCCTCTGCTAACCCTCATAATACCCAGTATCGCAACCCTTGCAGTAGTGACCCTTTCTAGATCCTTCAAGCTGTCTGGGTACTAAAAGAGCCGTAGGTTGAAAGCGGACGAAGCCCTTAACCTCTAGGGAACTCCAGAAAGTTGGAATATGGTTTCATGGTAGGATACCCTATAATTTACCATAAAAGGTTTAGGATAATCATATTCCAACTTTCTGGCTTTTACTTTAACCCCTGAACAGCGAAATCCTAAACCCCTGAACCCTAAACCCATAAACTCCGAAACCTTAAACCGACGGAGCTCCTGCGCAACCAAGGCGCTGCGTGCTTAGCAGTGCCATGACATCCGCAACAGACCTGCATGTCGACAGTTTAGGGTTGGAGGCTTTCCTACCAGGGTACTTGTCGGGTATCATAGGGAACATAGGGGCTATACTACCCAAAACCCTGGGCATCAAAATAGCCCAAAAGCCTCACAAAACCCTAAACCCTAAACCCTGGTCTTGGGGCGGAAAGCCTTAATATATGAGTCCTTAGACCCCTCAGGATGAAGGGTTAAAGGTTACCTACCGTTTAGGGTTTAGGGTTTAGGGTTTAGGGGTTTAGGGTTTAGGGGTTTAGGGTTTAGGGTTTAGGGGTTTAGGGTTTAGGGTTTAGGGGTTTAGGGTTTAGGGGTTTAGGGGTTAGGGTTTAGGGGTTTAGGGGTTTAGGGGTTAGGGTTTAGGGTTTAGGGGTTTAGGGGTTTAGGGTTGAGGGGTTTAGGGGTTTAGGGTTTAGGGTTTAGGGTTTACTACTACCTGTATCCCCAAACCCTACAACATAGTAGGTTATGACCCCTTGATTAGAGGGTCTGACCCCTAGAACGGTAGGTTTTGGAATCCAGAGGTGGGTGGTTGTCAAAATTTGGGTCCCGAGTTGGGTCCCTATTATAGTACGGCACCTAGTATTTCGGGTACCCAAAAAGGAACCATAATTCTGACAACCACCATATAGAACCGCCCTAAACCCTAAACCCTACACCTCTAAACCCCCAGGTGGGGCTTAGGGTTTAGGGATCTAGGGGCTCCCCGGTTGAGGGCTTCCGGGTTTAGGTTTTCGAGCTTCCCCAAATTTTTTTGCCCTGATATAGTACCCTAAACAGAAGGATCCTTATTATAAGAACCCCAAACTAAGGTACCCCTAATTTTCTGAAACTCCCAGACCCTAAACCCTAAAACCTTTATAGAACCCTTCTAGATCCCTTTAAGCAACCCTTCGAGGATCCCTTCAAAGGTGCCCCTGATTTTCGGAAACTCCCAGATAGGTCTGCCAGATGCTAAACTTAGGGAACCAAACAAGCACGTAAGCAAAACGGAGGGTAGGGATATCCTATATTGGGTGGTTGTCAGAATTATGGCCCCTTTTTGGGTACCCCAAATATTAAGTGCCGTATTAAAAATAAGGATCCAAAAAAGGACCCTAATTTTGACAGCCACCCATATACATTCCCTTATAATGAAGCCCAATAAGGTAGGGATACAGAAAATCCCACAAAGTTGGAAACCGGATCAAGGCCAAACAGTGCCGGGATTCCCTGTACATTACTCTTAAGGTTTGAGGCTATTGGGTTTCCAACTCTTAGGCTTCTACTGTAATCCCATAAAAAGCTTATGCTTATATGTGCTTTTTGGGTCCCTGGCGACTAGAAGCTTCACTTGCTAGGCTTTCGGGGGTTCAGCTCTGTGAGGTTTTGACTGGAACCCTTTAACGAAGCCTTAAACCCTACACGGTCCCTTAATACTTAAAGGAGCCCTCCTAAAAGGGAAGTGTTTAGGGTATAGGATTTTTAGATTGAGGTGATTACTTCTAAGGTAAGATTTGTGACACAACTGTCTGATAACCGCCAGCATATCAATGCAATTGCTACGATGGTAGCGATTCATTAACCAGTCGCAGTTTACCTGGATGCTGCCCAGGTCGTTTGGTGGCTGTTGGAAGCCTCTGACGGAAAGTTTTCAGTGTTTGGGAAGCCGCTCCCTAAACCCTAAACCCCTAAACCCCTAAACCTCTAAACCCCTAAACCCCTAAACCCTAAACCCCTAAACCCTTAAACCCCTAAACCTCTAAACCCCCTAAACCCCTAAGCCCTAACACATAAATCCTAAACCCTAGGCCCTGAACCTCTAAACCCCTAAGCCCTAAACCCCTAAACCTTGGGAGGCGACGCAGCTTGCGCCTGTCGTGAGGACTGAGATGCATAGTCGTCTGCAGGAAGCTGACCTTGAGCGAGGCATGGCTGAGGGTCTTTTGGGTTTAGGGTTTGAGGTTTAGGTTTTTTGGGTTAGGGTTTAGGGTTTAGGGTTTAGGGTTTAGGGTCTTTTGGCTTAGGGTCTTTTGGCTTTAGGGTTTCGGGTTTAGGGCTTTAAGGGTTTAGGGGTTTACGGGTTTAGGGGTTTAGGGGTTTAGGGGTTTAGAGGTTTAGGGTTTAGGGGTTTAGGGGTTTAGGGGTTTAGGGTGTAGGGTTTAGGGGTTTAGGGGTTTAGGGGTTTAGAGGTGTAGGGTTTAGGGTTTAGGGTTTAGAGTTTTAGTTAAGGTTTGGGGTTTAGGGTTTAGGGGGGTTCTATATGGGTGGTTGTCGAAGTTATGGTCCATTTTCGGGTACCCTAAATATTAGGTGCCGTGCTATACTAGGGACAAAAAAACGAACCATCATTTTGACAACCACCCATGTCGCTCTTGAAAGGAGGGTCCATCGACACTACTTGTACTGTGGAACTAGGTTCCCAAAACCATAATAGAGATGGTCTTGCGGAATCTAACTCCATAATGGTAGTACTTAAAGGGTCACGGGACTTAGTAACTGGGGTTAAAAATAGAGGGTGGGACGCCTAAAAATAAGGTAACCATACTTACAGTTACTTATAACCCCGATTAAGGCACTTATAACCTTACTTACTAAGTCCTATGATCCTCCAAGTATGCATGGACCTTCTGGGTTGACAAGCTACACCTAAAGTCTAGCATGTCGCAGCTGTCTGGCTGTGATGTAGTATGAGCCAGAGTCTGAGAGAGCCCCAACCCGAAACCCTAAACCACTCTGAACCTGGAAATCTGACCCCGAGTCCGCAATTAAACCCAAAACCACTCGAAACCATGGACCCTAGGCTACTCACGAAAGAACATACCGCTTGAGTGGCAGAGGAGGCTAAGGCTTCTAGTAGGAGTTAGGATGTATAAAACCTCCGAACCGCCTGAAGTACCCAGAGATTCCAATACCCTTTAATCAAGGAATTCTACCTTAAATCAGAACATGAAGGCCTCTATAATTAAGGGGCATTGGCTTCTCTGGGTACGGCCCAAACAACCGGGTCCAAGTCGCGTCTGGCAAAGAAGCACCGGTGGGGTCACAGACCTGGGATCCATCTTCACTACTCTTTTGGTAGGCTATATAATGTAGGGCGTAGGAGTAGGGTTCCTTGAGAGGGTACCATAAGGGTTCCTTTATGGGATCTACAAGGGCTCTAGAAGTGTTTAGGGTTTAAGGTTTAGAGTTTCCCGAAAATAGGGAACGCTAATATCGTACCCTAAATAGTAGGATCCTTATTAGAAGGACCTGGGAGGTTTAGGGATTTAGGGTTTTGAGGTTTAGGGTTATACAGTAGAAGCCAGAAAGTTGGAATATCATTATCGTAACCACTTTAAGGTAAATTATAGGGGATCCTACCACAAATCCATATTCCAACTTTCTGGAGTTCCCTTTAGAGCTTTAGGGTGCTGGGTCTGGGATCGATCTTCGCTTTTTTTGGTAGAGGTTGGGTTTGGGGGTTAAAGGGAACTCCAGAAAGTTGGAATATGGTTTCATGGTAGGATACCCTATAATTTACCAGAAAGGGTTGAGGATAATCATATTCCAACTTTCTGGCTTTTACTTTAGGGTTGAAGGGTCTAGGGTTCAGGAGTTCAGGGTTTAAGGAGTTACATAGGGGCTTGCATAGGATATAGGGTGTAGGTTTGGGACGTAGTTTGCAAACACAAAAAATCCGAAAACCCTGAAAAGCAACACACTAATACAGGGGCCTTCATAATTGGAATAGGGTTTCGGGGCCATTTTACTATGCTTAAAATAACGAACCCCAAATTATTTAGGCCCCTATATTAACCTAAGAGAGGTGAAGCCAAAGTTTCTTGATCTGCTGTTCAGCAACACCTTCGGATTTGTACCTGGTAATCCCTAAACCCCAAAACCGACCATATCGGTTTAAGGCTTAGGGTTTCATAGCTACGCCCTAAACCCTAAACCCTAAACCCTAAACCGAAGACTAACATAGGGACCCTGAGACTCAAAGCTGCGGCTTATACAGATACTACTAGACCCCAGAGTAACCTAACTAGGAGTAAAAAGGGTGCCCTGGTTGGTTCAAAGGGGCAAAAACAAAAAAAGGAACTACGGCCTACTCTGGGTCCAGACCCTATTTATGCCACACCCATTACTAGTTGTTAGGGCTGCTTTTGTTAGATGCGCTCTTTGCTCTTCGAATGGCGTGAATGCGGAGATTGGAGCCATGATGAGCAATCTGTTAGGGGCAGTGTCTACACGAAGTCTTGAATCCTAGCTCCTATTCAAGGTTTAGGGTTTGGGAGGCCCCGTTTGAGGTTTAGGATTTAGGGTTTGGGGTTCTTGGCTTACCAGCACCCCCCCAACTACCCTGAATACCCACGTTTAAGGACCATAAGGGCTCTATTAAAGGGTACTTGGAGGGTGCTGGTACTTGGTGGGGCCGGGGACTTAGTAAGTAGGTTATAAGTAGAGTTATAAGTACCCTAAATGGAGTTACCCCAATTATAACCCCACTTATAACCTACATACTAAGTCCCCTGCCCATCCAAGTAGACCCTAAACCCTAAACCCCATAGATCCCTTTAAGGAACCCCCATAGATCCCTTTAAGGAGCCCTTTAAGGAACCCTTACTAAGTCCCCTGCCCATCCAAGTAGGGTTTGGGGTTTGGCGCTAAGGGCTCAAGGTCTCCAGGGAGCTTTAAAGGTGTTTAGGGGTTTAGGGGTTCAGGGGTTTAGGGGTTTTGGGTTTTGCGTTTTGGGTTTAGGGGTTTAGGGGTTTAGGCTTTAGGGTTTTGGGTTTAGGGTCATAGGGCTCTACAGTAAAGGATATAGGGTTCCTTTAAAGGGTTCCTTACAGGGGTCTATAAGGGTTCTATACTGTGGTTGTATGGCTTACTGTAGAAGCCCAAAAGTAGTGCTCTACAGTAAACGCCCAAGGCTACTCACGACCGAACATACTGCTTGAGTGGCAAAGGAGGCTAGGACTTCGAGTGGGAGTTAGGATTAGGGGGGCCCTTGGGGAACTACACCGTCTCAGTAAGGTTCCTATCAAGTGCTTTAGGATCTAACTTTACAGTAGAAGCCCAAAAGTTGGAAACCCCATAGCCTCAATCCCTAAGAGCAATGTATAGGGAATCCCAGCACTATTTGGCCTTAATCCGGTTTCCAACTTTATGGGGTTTAGTGTATATGGGTTGTATGTTTCAGACGAAGCCGAAAGACAGGGATTATAGGTTTGGGGATTAGGGTTTGGGGATCAGGTTTAGGGTGTTGGGGCAGAATCTGTCTGCGGCGACAGAGTCTGTCTAAAGTCTGGAACTCCAATCATGGTTCTTATAGGATCTGTATGCAGCATTTCTAAGAAGCCATATAAAACCGTTACAAAACCGTAAGTAGACCCCTTCTATAAAACCCTTATGAAGGCCGGGTAATCGCCGCTAACAGCCCTACAAAACCCTTCGCAAACCGAGGCAGCCAGGAATCCAGCGGATGGTCACCGTCTATGCATGTCTGTACCCGCTTGTATGTCGAGAACTGCGAGGTGCTGGTGGTGGAGTCTTAAGAAGCGGACTGCATCTGATGACTGGGTTGTAGTTTTGGGGCTCTGGAAAGGTATTTATGAATAGGTACCTCTACAGGAACCATAAGGGACATTAAAAAGTTTAAAGTTTCCCAACGTGTCACCTAGATGATGATTCTTCACCCATGTTTCAGCTGAGCTTGCACAGCATCACTGATACCGCCACCCTCGGCATCACCCCAGGTCACAACAGATCCATCGTCCAGAATAGCAGCGAAAGCGCCCTGTCCGGCCTGGATCTGCTGCACATTCTTCAGCTGAGCTTCAACGCCGTCGCTGTCCCCACCGCAGTCAGGATCACCCCAAGTCACGACGGATCCATCGCCAAGAATGGCGGCAAAAGCAGCTTGAGTGGCTTGGACCTGCTGGACATTTTTCAGCCGATGGTGCACACCACTGCTGTCGCCACCCTGATCCTGATCACCCCAAGTCACCACAGATCCATTGCGAAGAATGGCAGCGAAGGAGCAACGAGAAGCTTGGATCTGCACCACATTGTACAGCTGATCCTTCACAGCTGAACTGTCGCCACCGTGGCTTGCATCGCCCCAACTCACGACAAATCCGTCGCCAACAATGGCAGCAAAAGCGCTCCGAGTCGCTTGGATTTGCTGCACATTCGTCAGCTGAGCCTGCACGGCACTACTGTCACCGCCAGAGTGATTATTGCCCCAACTCACGACTGATCCATCGACAAGAATGGCAGCAAAAGCGCTCTCAGAGGACTGGATTTTCTGCACGTTCGTCAGCTGTGCCCGCACGGCGCTACTGTCACCGCCATCATCAGCATTACCCCAGGTCACGACAGATCCATCGCCAAGAATAGCAGCAAAAGCACGCTGATTGGCTTGGACGTGTTGCACATTCCTCAGCTGATCCTGCACAGCCCTAGCGTCGCCGCCGTAGCCAGCAGGACCCCACGCCACAACGGACCCATCGCTCAGAATGGCAGCAAATGCAATCTCAGAGGCTTGGATCTGCTGCACATTCGTCAGCTGAGCCTGCACAGCACTACTGTCACCACCACCGGGAATATTGCCCCAAGTCACGACAGATCCATCGCCAAGAATAGCAGCAAAAGCACGCTGGTTGGCTTGGACGTGTTGCACATTCTTCAGCTGATCCTGCACGGCACTGGCGTCCCCGCCATAGCCAGCAGAACCCCAAGCCACAACGGACCCATCACCCAGAATGGCAGCAAAAGCGTGCTCGGTGGCTTGTACCTGCTGGACATTCTTCAGCCGATGCTGCACAACACTACTGTCACCACCATCGTCCTCCTGACCCCAAGCTATGGCTGACCCATCGCCCAGAAGAGCAGTAAACGCGCCGTAGCCGGATTCTGGAAATGTGGAAGCCTGAATCTGAACTTGAACTAGGTTTACTTGAAATGTGAACGCGTCGCCAGTCTGAATCCTGCCTTTCTTGACGCGCATGCACTCATCTAGAGCATTTCCAGATGAGTCCACCAGACGCCCTTTTCCGACTCCAAGAGCTGTTTGCGCCCGACGCTTCAAGATTCCCAGGTTTTCGTCCAAGCCGGCTTGCACGATAACTGTCCTGCCGCTGAGTAGTCCAACTTCCACAGTAAGCGACATGCTGCGTACACCTAGTTGCTACGTGCTGCACGATGCGGGGCCAACATTTCGTCCGGTGGTAGTCTGCATGTCCTGAACAGTCGAAATCAACCCTAATGTAGGAACCTGATCAAGAAACCCTGAACCCTAATAACGGCCCAAGGTTTGTTAATCAGGCTCCTACATCATTCTGCATTTTTTCTTCTGCATTTCCTGAACAGTCCAACTGAGGCTGCACAGACTTGGGAGCTTCAGAAAATTGTGGTACCTTTGGGTTCCTTTAAAGGGTTACTGTAAGGGTACTATAAGGGCTACTATAAGGGTTTAGGGTTTCCGAAAATTCGGGTTACCTTATTTTGCGGTCCTTATAATCAGCATACTACTATTCAGGGTGCCATATATCAGGGTCCCCTGTTTTTGGAAACTCCCACTTGTGAGCAAGGATGCTAATCGAAAACGTCCTGGCAAATCTTCTGTCTCCCTGCGTTCCGGGAATTGGAATGGGTGGTGTACTGTTTTACTGATTGAGGCTGATGTACGGAAACCCTAAGCCAAAACCCTCAAACCCGTAGACCCCTACCACTAAACCCCTAAGCCCTAAACCCCTAAACACTAAACCCTAAACCCTAAACCCCTAAACCCTAAACCCTAAACCCTAAACCCCTAAACCCTAAACCCCTAAACCCCTAAACCCTAACCCCTAAACCCCTAAACCCCTAAACCCTAAACCGCCAACCCCTAAAACAAATAAACTACACCTGTCACAAAGCCCCGGCGACTCCCAAAACGCCATAAATTAAGCAATATACCTTATCATTACAGTAGTAACCCTACTATCATTTCGGGCTTTAATGTACCCAAATAGGGACTACTTTAGGGCCAATATATCTATATCTATATATATATATATATATGTATATATAGGTATTGTTTGAACATTAGGGAGTAGCAACCAGTATGATGACCCCAAATAGGATCCCTGTTAGGGTACTTCTAAGTCTACTTAGTACCTAACCCCAAATAGGATCCCTGTTAGGGTACTTATAAGTCTACCTAGTACCTACTTACTAAGTCCCCCGACCCTCCAGGTATCTTACAGTAGTAACCCCACTTTTCCCATAGACTCCACACTAGTTCCATTTTGGGATTGCCTTATAGGATTCCAAATATGAACCCCAGAAAGGGAACTACTATGGAGCCCATTACTATCAGTCAATGTAACCCTACCATAATTACAGTAGTATTGCCCTACTATCAGATAAATATGCGTTGTCAGAAATACAGCAGTAACCGTCATTTGGGAGTTTCCGAAAATAGGGGACCTTAATATAGTACCCTCAATAGTGGGATCCTTGTTATCAGGACCCCAAATTAAGGTACCCCTAATTTTCACAAACTCCCATTTAAGGCTTTGAGGGTATAATCCTCAACTCAGGCGGGTCTGGGGTCTCTAGGACCATGCACCGTGCATCCTGGCACCCAAAAACCCCAAAACCCTAAACCCTCAGGGTTTAGGGTTTAGAGTTTAGTGGGGTTTAGGGGTTTGGAGTTAAGTAGGGTTTAGGGGTTTAGGACCCCTAGTAACCTACCCTCTCAGGTTATTCTTAAGGACTTGTGAAAAGAAAACATATTAAGGAATCTTGGAAAGGTAGATTTCATAGGGTCCAGGCAAGCCCCAAACCGCAAAGCCATCCCGGTACCCAATGCAGACACGGTCACCGCACCTGCCTGACGCAGAGCACTTCCGCACAGTAGCGCCCGCAGCCCCATTGTTCAAAGAACCTGGGGACCGGAATAGGCTTCGGGTCTAGGGTTAAGGATTAGCTGATTAGCTTAAGGGTCCACGTACCCAAATAGGGTTTGGGAGTTTCCGAAAATTAGGGTACCTTATTTGAGGGGCCCTTATAATGAGGATCCTAGTATTTAGGCTCCCATATTAGGGTCCCGTATTTTCGGAAACTCCCAAATCCCAAGCCCTAAACCCTACCTGGACCCTGAAGAACCTTTTCTATTTAGGGTTCCTTACTATGCCGACCAAATATAAGCCCGTAAAAGGGTAGGTTCTTCAAGGCCAGGTACACTCTAAGCCCTATAAGCCCTAAGCCCAAACCCGAAGCCCTAAACCTTTCGAGCAGCCCCTGAACGAACCCGGGAAGCCCTCAAGGAACCCAAAGAACCCTTAGAGTCTTTGCATAAAGGCGCCCGTGAGCCCCTCAGAGTCGGATTACCTGGGGCTTTATTCCCAGAGACTCCAATATCCCTTACTTAAGCAATATACCTGAGGACTAAGGGTTCCTTGAAGCGTTCCTTAAGGGGATCTCTGGGGTTTAGGGTTTAGGAGAGACTCCAATATCCCTTACTTAAGGAAGATACTTCAAATTATAGTAGGATCCGTGATATGATTTTATGAAATATTCCTTAACTAGGGGATGTTGGAGTCTCTGGGTTGACTCAACCTAGTGTTGGGCTTAGGGTGTAGGGTTTGTGGTTGGGTATTAGTGCAGGATCGTTTGGAAGAGTGTTAATCAACGGATTGTAAGGATTGATCAGGTTTTCGAGAAGTTAGTAAGATGCCTTGCGCGAACTTTTTTGAGGGTCTACAACCAGAGCCCCGGAAGGATCTACAACTTTGAACCCTAAGAGAAGGCCTGTCTTGACCCGGATACTGGTAGAAAACGCTGTTCTGTGGTTGTATGTTTTGGATCGTGTAAGGGGTCTGGCATACTGAGTCGGCGTACCGGGCCGTTTTGGGCCCCGAGGGCCCAAATCACATGGTCGCTATGTCGGGGCACATGCAGAGAGGCTCGACAGTCGCTGCCTACAGCAGCACCCACGATCGCCTCAGTATCGGTGGAGCCAAACACCGGCGTTTTTGCCCCGGGGTCGCTGCCGAGATTCTTTTCATGGCATGGTTTCCCGGCCTTAACCGGCTGAATGCTCTTCTTAGCAGCTGCCCATTCGGCAACTCCTGCCAAAAAGTCGCTTGCGCATTCCTCCGTCACCAGCTGCAGTGCCCATAAGGCGTCCCAGCTTGTGATTTCAGGAAGAGGGGTTCGACATGCAGCTCACCACAAGAAGGGCTTTTGTACAGGAACGATACTGAAGCAGCCTCTAAACCCGCAGCCCTAAAAACCCCCCTACGTCTAAAACCCCTGTAAATCCACCTCATAAACCACCAAAAGGGACCCTGTAGCTTCCCTAGAACAGCCCTGTAAAACGTCTGCAACTCCCCTAGATTACTGAGCCCCGTGCCGGTTCGGTAAAAGCGTGGCAGGGCACTTGAGCTAAGATCGCGAGCTCTTGAGCCCTTCTCGGGTGTGGCCAAGTTCTTCCGCGCTGGTGATGGTGCAGCTGGTGGTGGGGGTAGTAAGAGTAGGAGTAGGAGTGGTGGAAGTAGCAGTGGAAATAATACTAATCAGGAAACGCAACCTCAACAGCAATATAATATTGCTAGTGATATCAATATTGCTAATCATAATACTAGTAGTAACAATAACAGTAGTAACAGTAATAACAGTACTATCATCAATAACAATAATAGCAATAATGATAATAATGATAAACATGATACTAATGATAATAATGGTAATATGTTAATAGTGGTAATAATGCTAGTAATGACAGTAATCACAATAACAATAATAAGACCAGGTTCCCATGTTTCAGATGATTGGTCACAGGCGAGGGTGTTACTTGGACAGGGTTCACGGCTTCGGAGTGGTCTACCTGCAGCCCCAAACCCTGCACATTAGTAGGATGTGTTTTCTGGGCTATAAACTGTTAGCCCTAAGCCCCACAAACCAGTAGGATGTGCTGCTTCTATGAGTCTGGAAGTCCTCTGCTACCATGACAGCACTGCAGACTCCGGACTGCGGACACAGACTGAATAGGAAAAGCATGGCGTAGAAATCATCTGCACCGACAGGGTCTGGGGTTTACGCGGGCTTAGGGTTCATCGCAGAAGTCGAACTCTGAACTCTTAGCCCCAAAGCCCCTGCACTTCAGACAGTAACCCTAAGGCTCAAAATAGCCCAGAAGCCTTATATAGTATGGTCCTTGGGCTCAAAAGCCTTAAAATATCAGTCATTAAAACCTAAGGGTAAACAAATTAGGCATCACGAGCCACGGGCGGGGGCTGCAAAGCCTGAAGGAAGCAACCAGAAGAAACGCCACGAAACTCGAAAGGTCACCCTTCAGTATTATACAAGTCGTCACCGGAGCGCAGGGGACCTAAAAATGGGGCCTTGATAAGTTGAATAGGGTTTTGGCGCCCATTGTACAATAGTTTTAGTAAGGATCCCCCCAAAATAGTATAGATAATCATTTGGGCCCCTGTCCTAAACCCTCAACCCTATAGATGCCTTGTAGATCCCTTATAGGAACCCTTAAGGATCCCTCTAAAGGTGGTATAGGTAACTATTTGGGAGTTTCCAAAAATTAGGGGTACCTTTTTGGAGGTCCTTATAATAAGGATCCTACTATTTAGGGTACTATATTAGGGTCCCCTATTTTCGGGAAACTTCATTTCCCAGACCCCCGGGAGGATCTAGAAAGTAGATCCCCTAATTTGGGGCCCTGTACTACTAAGGGTACTTTATAGGAACCCCCATAAAGGGATCTACCCTAAACCCTAAAACCCTAAACCCTAAAACCCTATAGATCCCTTAAAGGGACCCTTAAAGGAACCCCTATAGGAGCCCCCATTAAGGGATCTACTTTTTGGATCCTCCCGGGGTGACGACCGGAGTCTTCGACTGTCGACTTCCAACACACAGGAGCTCTAGGGTTATTTAGGGTTTAGGGTTTAGGGTTTAGGGTTTAGGGTTTTAGGGTTTTAGGGTTTTAGGGTTTTAGGGTTTAGGGTTTAGGGTTTTAGGGTTTTAGGGTTTTAGGGTTTAGGGTTTAGGGTTTTAGGGTTATAGGGTTTAGGGTTTAGGGTTTTAGGGTTTTAGGGTTATAGGGAATAGGGTTTAGGGTTTTAGGGTTTTAGGGTTTAGGGTTTTAGGGTTTAGGGTTTTAGGGTTTAGGGTTTAGGGTTTAGGGTTTAGGGTTTAGGGTACAAAGTTTAGGGTTTAGGGTTTAGGGTTTAGGGAAGGACCACGCGACTAAATAATAAGCCACAGAAATACAAAGGTTAAACTTTCCGATTCCTACTAAACTACAAGAGCCCGAAATGTTTAAAGGTGAGGTATTGGAGATCTAAGCCAAGCGACGCAATGCCCTAAATTTCAAAGTTCACAACCCCTACCTGTGACCCCAAACCCTACAAAATAGTAGGTTATGACCCCTTAAATAGAGGGTCTGACCCCTAAAACGGTAGGTTTTTGGATCCCAAGGTAATCCTTCTGAACCCCTGAGCCCTATGCCATCCTAAACCTGAAACCTATAAAGGGAACTCCAGAAAGTTGGAATATGGTTTCAGGGTAGGATACCCTATAATTTACCATAAAGGGTTTAGGATAATCATATTCCAACTTTCTGGCTTTTACCATAGTAGAAGCCAGAAAGTTGGAACATGGCTTTAGGATGATTTAGTGCTAGGATCCCTTATACTTTACCTTAAGACCATGAGGACACAGATGTTCCAACTTTCTGGCTTTTACTGTAATCCCTCATTGCCGCATTGCCCAGCCCTGCCAACCCTAAACCATCCCTATAATTGCCAAACCGATCCTTGAGAAACTGCGCGCCTGGCCCCTCAGACCCGCACCAAACGACAGGTTTTCTAGGTCTAGGCTTCAGGGTCTAGGGGTTTAGAGATGGATGCAAGCAAAATTAAATCCGTTCCGCGAACCTCCACAGGTTGTGTGAAAAGACCAGCGCAGTTAACCCTAAGCTCTTTAATATTGGCGGCCGTAGAATTCAGAAAAGGGTTAGGAGTATACTGTACGACAATTCCAATAGAAACTACCAGCGGAAACCTATTGTTTTTTGTTCAGACCTATGTTTAAACAAACAGGAAGTTTGTTCTTTAAGATCTGTCCTACCATTCAGCTTTAACAAGGACCACCACCCATGTCACAAATGCAAGGAGCAAACACCTAAAAAGGGAGACCTTGTAGAGTGAAGGTTCTAGCTTACGCGTCTCTCGAACCCTGCATGAAGCTGCAAAGCAAGATCTGGAACCTAGGGGCCTTAAAGGTTAGAGTGTGGTTGTGGAGAAGATGCTTGTATGGCACAGTATAGACATATAAGGCCTAATTATACCGGAATATCTTTAGATATTGTGCAGACCTTCTTATGAAGCAGGATGTCCAGGCAACTTTGAGATGGAGCCTTCATCTGCACGGCGAATCCCACGTGATCCCCAAGCCTGGGTGGGTCACCGCTTAGGGCTTCTAGGTGGGATTGAGGCTGTTGAGGGCTTAGCAGCACCAATCTGTACCAAGAGCGCCCAGCACACCTGTAATGAATATACTTTGAACTGTGTAGGGCATCTGCTTAATTCTGATTTAGGTAGGTTGTTGTACGGGGCAACCTCCAAACCTAGTTGAGGCTGCAGTGCTTGGGGTTGGCTACTTCGTAGTCCTCAGGAAGCACACATGAACACTGTGACACGTGAACCCCGGACGGCCCTTAGATGGTTTTTGTTGGATCATTCCCTCAATCGCCTTAATCCTGAACCCTAAACCCCTAAACCCTAAACCCCAACACAAGAAAGCCCGACAAACCCTAGAGACCCTAAAACTCTTCAAGTAACCCCCTGTAGAACCGATCGAAGAACCCTCTGAGAAACCCTGTAAGAAATCGCAAGCCACGAGCCCTCCACCCAAAATCACCATTTTCGAACCAAGTCGGGTTTAGGGTTTAGGGCTTCTGGGCACTTCTTGGTCACCGACGCCGTGCTCACCTTGTTCGCCCGTTCGTCCTGCTTCCTGAACCATGGCGCGAGTACATTGTTCAGGCTTCTTAAAGAGTTGATAGAAACTCCAAAACCCCTTAATTAAGGAATATAACTGTGGGATTTCTGCTGAGATTTGTGGTCAGTTCCTTCATTACGGGAGTTTTCGAGGCCCAGGATTCTTTAAAGGATTCGTTAAAGGCTTATACAGAGGCTACATGGGGTTTGCTTTAGGGCTCTTTAACATACAGGGCTACATGGGGTTTGGGTTCGGGGGTCTGGGTTTACAACGGCTACTGTAAGGTTTAGGATGTAGGAGTGTGTATGGGCGCATGGGGTTTGCGGGGCTTAAAGGGTTTGAAGGGCTTTCCCAGAGACTCCTATATCTCTTGGTAAGGCATATACCTTAAATTGTAGTAGGATCCTTAACATGATTTAAAGAATATATTCTTGACTATGGGATATTGGAGTCTCCGGGTTTAGAGAGGCTGGGATTTATATTACAGGGTTTGCGGGTCTCTAGGGCTTGTAGGGCGTCGGGTGTATATGCCAGGGCTTCAGGATATTGGCTGTCTTCTGAACCCCTCCTAAAAGTTAAACTTTCAGCCTCCTTATCACAGTTCATATACAAACCCGAAAAGTTCAAGTCTAAAGAACCAAAAAGAAGGACGCCAAGGGATATGGGCCGCATCTATCTGAGCTCTTGCCTGCTCAACGTATCATGGGACTTAGCAACCGTTTTGGGTTAATGTAGGAACCTGATCAAGAAACCCTGGGCCTAAACCACCACCCCCCCCCCCCCCCAAACAAAAAAAAACAAAAAATGAAAATGGTAGGATTCACATAAGGAACCCTAATAATCAAGGCCCAGTTGTCTTTATCACGCTCCTACACTATTAGGGTTGGTTTAAGGAAGCCTAATAGTCACGAACCCACAAAGCGATAGTATGCAACTCTTAGACTCTTAGCAACCAGAAACTCATGCAACGACACAGAGCCCTGAGCCCCCAAGACCAAGACCCAGGAAGCGGCCGACGCGGACAGAACGCCCACGCCCAGGACACACGCAATGTCTCCGACAACCCGTCGGAGTACATCATAGTATATCTTACCCTGGGCATCAAAATAGCCCAAACGCCTTATATAGTATAGTCTTTGGGCCCGAAATCCTTAATGTATGAGTCCTTAGGTCCCTAGGGTTAGAGGCTCTTCTAATCATGGTAGAGTGGTATACCTACCCAGCCCTTCCTAAGGTGTCGCAATCTCTAGAGGAACCCTTAGTATAATTGAAGGTGTATGTGTGAAGTAGGAGAGCCTGAACACATCGTATACTTCGAGGTTTACTCCTTTAGCACAACACCCCATATACCCCCTAAGCCCTCAGCATAAGTTAAGGTATGTCTTCTTTATTCCTTAAGTAAGACATCGAGAAATCAAAAGTAACCCAAAGTACGGTGTAAGGTATAAATCCTTAGGAGACATCGACAAGTCTAGAAGCGTTCTTGGAATATGTTCAAGCATATCCCTGAGTCGCCTCAGTGTAAAATTCAACATTCAATATCCCTTCATTAAGGAATATACCTTGAATCTTATCAGGAATCCTACTGTAATTTAGGGCATGTTCCCTGATTAGGGAACATTGGAATCTCTGGGTACCAGATATTTGGGTCTCTGAACACGACCGTTGCAGGGGCCCGGCTTCCACCAGTCATTCCACTTTCCTGCAAGGGGTTTAGGGTTTGGGGGTTTAGGGGTTTAAGGTATTTAGGGTTTGGCTTAATTGCCGGGTTCATAAGCCCCCAAAAGTGTACACTTTTAGTTTTATAGTCGGTAATATTATCACAGAAAGTGTACAGTGTATCCGCTCAGCTACTAAGTTGGGGAATGTAGGGCCGTGGGGCCTGAATTCTGAATAATTTGAATAAGGTTCTATGGTTTATTGTGCTTTTAATTTGGGGCCTCGAGGACTAGAACTACTACCAATCGTTCAGGCTTCTATTTTAGGGCTTACAGTCCCTGAAAGGGTTTCTGCACAAGGGCTACTGTAAGAAGAGCTCGCTAGAGGGCCCTTCATGTTTGGAATTGGGGGAGTAGGCTTTATTTAACTCTTGCAGGTGCTGCAGAAGGATGTTACCACTAGCTTTGAGTTTACGCTTCCTTAACACGTTTGTTACAGGGTTTTGTAGGGGAGGGTCCTTACCAGGGTAGCTTTTGGCATATGAGTTTCAAGGTGTTGGGCTTAAGGGGTATGGTTCAGGGTCTTGGGTTTTGGGGGGCGTAAGAGTTTTGGATTTTGGGTATCTGGGTGTAGGAGCCAGCCTCCAGTTTTGTAATCGGGATACCCTTCTTCCTTTCCCATGCAGGTGCTTTACTCACACATGGTGACGCTAGTACCAGGACAGTCGAAATAGCTGCACTGGGGCCTTTGTGGGACATTTAGTATGTGGTTTGTTGAGAACCTGGGAAAACTATTCATATTCCTTGAGAACCTTGTCGCAATACATTCTACTGGGAAGTCACCCAGACTGTCCAAAGAGGAACTTCTTCAATTACGTTTCTTCCGTGGGGACATTCGCTACTGAAAGGGGCACATAAGCCCAATGGGAACATGCGGGGCGGGGCTTACTTGGGCTGGGTGGTGCGGTTTGGATTAGAGTTTGCTACAAAATGTCGGTGCCTAGGCCAACCGAGTACATAAACCCCCAAACTTAAGCCTGAAACTTCTAAACGGTTTAAACCTACAGCCTCAGCAAAAACCCATGAATTGCCCTAGACAGCCAAAAACCCTCAAACCTGTGGGAATCTTGACAATTGGAAAGGCGTTTGGGAGTAATGCAGGGGTCTTGATATGACACTAAGAATAGAGCTTTGGGCTCCAGAAAAGTATGATTCTCGTAATAAGGAACTCAAAGGCATAATAATGGTAGTAATCTAGGCTTAATAGTATGATGTTGCACAATTATTTGGGGTGACTATACGGTGACACCATTGCTAGTTGTTGAGTCCCATGAATATCAATATGCCTTGTAAGGGTGAAGTGCAACGGTTTGCGCTTTGTGCCGTGTTGGGGCAGAATCCTGAAATCCGGAAATCCCGACAGCCCTAAGAAAGGGGTCTTAATCGTTAGACGAGAATACAATCTTCTGTATATTTTGGTATACTGTATACTTCTTGTAAGGAAGCTGGAGGGATAGCGTTTGTCAATATTCCGGCCTTTGTATTAAGCAGTGTAGTGTGCGGGATTCAGGCGTACTCCAACGGTTACCGTGATCCTCTGAGTAGTAGGTGCCAACAGCAAGAACAAGATCAACTGAACAGATTTCCCTTAACCAAGCAGTGTTTTCGGTGTGAATGATGTTCTTTGACAAAGTTTTCGTCAGTTGGTGCTGTCAGTTACGACTCATTTGTTAATGCAAGATGACTGACTCATACTGACTCGGGGACTAGGGTTGAAGGGTTTAGTGTAGACTGCCCGAACCCATAAAGTGAAGATTGAGCCTAGACAGCACGACCCACCCAAAACACCACCGATGTTGCTGTCCCGAAGACATCCTAAGCCCTAAACCCTGAACTCCTCTACCCTGCTAAACCTTAAACCCTCAAGGCTAAACCCAAACAACAACAATCCCTAGACTCCTAAAGCCCTGAGCCCTAAACTCTAGACCCTTGCAATACATGCCTTATAGAACCCCTTTACATGAACCCTAAGCCCCTACTAGAGATCCCTTCCAAGGAACCGGGAACTCTGGACCCTCTGCGAAGCCGTGCCTTTATGCATGTCGAACTGTGCCGATGCCGCCGAGCCTTTCTGCGGTTTAAGGTTTAGGGCTTAGAGCTCAGGGCCTTAGTGACTCGAAACTCGGATGCCCAGTAATTGCGGAACAAATGCGTAAGGAACCTAAGTCTGTTTGCGGCAGTTCTGAGCCTTAACAAGGACCCCCCCCATAAGCTAGGAATAGAAAGGGCTCTCTTGCTTGGTATTGGGTAGTTTTAGAATGAACCTAAGAGCACACAAATGGCAAAAAGGCGCACTGGGAGACCTCCTGAACACAGACCCTATGCTTCCACGGACCTTATAGTTAGGGCCCTAACCCGGTAAATCTGGTTCCTGGAAGGATAGGGAGAGGCCTTAGTGTTCGAATAGGGTTTAGGGGTTTAGGGTAAAGGTTTTCCCGAGCAACATAAGGTTCCTGTGAAGGTTCCGTTAAGAACAAAGCCTTAACTAGGGTGTTGGGGAGTGCTATGGTCTAAGGAAATTAACTGTACTTTGAAGGAACCAAGGAGAAAACATTCTTAAAGTTCTATTTCGTAACGGTTCCTTTCATTGAGGAACAGGTCTACAAACCCTAAACCCTAAACTACAAGCGTATTAGAGTATGGTACTCCGGAGCCCAGTGAGGAGCCCTGGAGGATCAGTATTACAAGTGGTTCAAGCCTTGCATTCAGCCGTTGACCCTACAAGGACCTATACCTATAGGGTCATACCTTAGCCTTTGTTTAAAGGTCAGGATTCTTTGGAAAAGTACGTACCCTCAGGAACCCTTTTCCAAACATCAAGGTGTCTATGTTTAGCAGGCTTGAAGTCGCTTCTTGTAAGGTTGAATTGGGTCTGACAGGGGTGCTCAAGGAGATTTAGGATATGCGTGCGGGTTTCTTAGAGCGCCAGGTGTGTGCCAACTCGTGGTCTTTCTCTACTTACAATAATGATCCTACTGTTCGGACCCTTTGTCGGGGCCCCTCGTTTTGTGAAATTGAAAACTGTTCTCATGTAGATTTCCGCGATTTTGATTCTCCCTGTGTAGTATGATATAGGGAGTAAAAGGGCTACTTGCACTAATGCTTCCCACCTTGGTACTATGTAATACCCCGAAACCCGGCACCACAATACACACTTAACAAACTAAGCGCGAACCTCCTTCAACACTCAAAAGCTCCACGAAACGCCAACCCGGCATGTTGCTTCCAAACTCTCAGCGGCCTCAAAACCATAGGCCGATTTCTAATTACATTAAGGTGTGGGGGTGCGTTACACAGTTATGGAGGCATCAAAAGGGACTGTTGGTACCCATTACTCAGACCCATACACTATGCCACTATGCTAGAATAGATGTCCAAGAGATTAAACAGTTGAAAGTTCGTTATGGCCGTAACCCCCGAAATTGTTTTCTTCCGTGCTAGATAACCCGGTTGAACGAACTTGTTCAACTTTCAAAGGAAAACTGTTTTCAGGAAACTAAGCTGAAAACCTTTAAATCTCATGTAAGGCTCATGTACAATCTAAAGTCTGACGAAACAGCCCTTTTAAAACTCTTACAAAAACCTGCTACATCCCCGAATAGTAACCCTTATCGAACCACTTACACAAAACCCGTATAGAACCCTGGGAAGCCCTTATAGAACCCGTTAAAGGGGGCCTTACAAAACCCTAAACCCTAAACCCTGAACCCTAAACCCTAAACACTTCTAGGGAAGCCTGGAGTTGGGATCGTCTCGCAACAGTAGTGCTTGTCCGCTGGGCGGCAGGTCTTGCCTCATTTAGGGTTTAGGGTTTAGGGTTTCAAGGACTTTACTAGACCCAAGAGTACCCTAGGAATAAAAAGGGTGCCCTTTTTGGTATAAAGGGTGTTATAAGGGAACCTAAACCCTAAAAAAGGGAATAAGGGCCTACTCTGGGTCCTAGTTTATTGTTTCGGGCTGTATGGGGTTTAAAAGTCAGGATTTCATGAAGGTATCCATCCACAAGGGCTCAAGGGCTCTGTCAGGTATCATGAGGTTTCTGCACTGGGTCCTGCCTGAAAGATCAAGTGCTTTCGAAATGGGATTTGCTGCTTGGGGTGTTGTGAAACGTTTAGAGGAGGTTTCATAAAAAAACTGTAAGGCTTAGGCATCTAAGGTCACGGTTTAGGATCTTTCGGCGTATTGCCCAAATCTTTCAATGATCATCTAGACTCTAGACAAACCAGATAAGCTTTAAAGGTTTTGATTTCGGAAAATGGTTGAAACAACTCCCAAAGCAAAAAGCAAACACACAGTCGACCACAACTACAAGCGAGTACCACCCCAGTGCAATTTGTTCATGATGTGGAAATGCGGTGCTAAAATGTTCAAAGCGATGTATGTGAGTGCAGTGGGGCGGGCGTCATGATAAGGGGACACATTACCTTTATAGTATACTTTGCAAGTCCCAAATCCAGGAACCCTTTGTTTTAAGCTCTTTCTAAAACCGAAAAACAGCCTACAATAGAACCCCTGTTCAGGTACTCTATTGGCCCCATATCTGAAACAATGCAACCTCTGACCTCCAACCCCTCAACCAGAACATAAGGGTTTGGGGTTTAGGGACCCCTCAGCCCTATAGGATCCGAATTTTTCTACTTTCCAGCTCCTCCTTGCGGTTTTGACATCCTAAGCCCGGAGACCAAACCTCTATGTCGCTTCGACCCACTATAAAACTACTGTAATACTTTCAATAGCTGTCTGGGCTTATAAAACTTACAACGAAAAGCCACTAATGCGTCCATACAAAACCTCCAGGAATCTTAAGCTTCCCTTTGTTTGTATACCTGTATATATATATATATATGCAAATCATGATATGTCAACTATTAAGGCAACCTATGTTATACCCTAAACCAGAATCCTACAAGCAGTAGAACCCTGAACCTTAAACCCCGAGCCCTAACCTCGAAAAAACGTAAAACCTTTCTACCAACACCTGCCTTTAGAGTCTCTAAAGGAACCATAGAACCCCACACCCAAACCCCCACAAATGCAAAACCGTTTACAATACTAGTTCCTTTAGGATCCCTTAAAGGAACCCTTCTATGTCCCTTCAAAGGAACCCTTATAGATCCCTTTAAAGAAACCCGTATAGATCCCTTAGGATCCCTTAAAGGAACCCTTGAAGACTACTGGACCCAAAGGCTCCATGGTACCTTTAAGTAGATCCCGTCGAATCCCATCAAGGAACCCTAGAAGACTAGGCTCCATGGCAGCTTCTTAGTAAATCTATACTGAACTTAGAACCCTAGCAAAAATTATAATTTTACCTGTTTCTTAGGGATTATAGTAACCAAAAATTAAAAATTATTTCTAAGTACCCCTAAGAAATACTTAGGCCTTAAAGCGGTCCCTATAAGGGTCCCTCTAAGGATTCCTTCAAAGGGTCCTTTGAAGCGTTCTATAGGGTTTAGGGGATAAAGCTCCTGGTACCCAAATAGTAGGTACTCAAAGCTTACCTGTAGCCGAAAGGGCCTACCTTTTTAGGGTTCCTTATTATGGTTTCTCTATATATACTTCCTTAAAAGGGTAGGTCTTTTCGGCTACAGGGAAAGGTGTCATTATATAGGTAGTTTCAGGCCCTATAAGTATATACTGTATGGGTACTATGGAGCCTTCTACCATACACCCTATAGAACCGAGTAGAACCCTTTACACCTCAAGAAAAAACCTTTAAAGAAACTCTATATGGGTACGTGGAGCCTTACTTGGAAGGGCAGGGGACTTAGTAAGTAGGTTATAAGTAGAGTTATAAGTAGCCTAAATGGAGTTACCCCAATTATAACCCTACTTAGAACCTACTTACTAAGTCCCCTGCCCTTCCAAATAGACCCTAAACCCTAAACCCCATAGATCCCTTTAAGGAACCCCATAGATCCCTTTAAGGAACCCCATAGATCCCTTTAAGGAGCCCTTTAAGGTAGGGAGGAGCAGCTGGGAATCCAGGCTGCCACAGAAGCCGCGCTCAAAGATTTGACGGCCCTGTGGGCACTCGAACTGTTCCGCAAAGTCCTGGAGAAAGCTTGGAATTGGGGCTGCGGGTTTCGGAAAAATGCAGTACTACGATTCCCGCAAGCCTTAATTACTATTCCAGAATCCTGGAGAAAGGGTATTAACAGTAAAGCGTTCCTTTAAAAGAGCAGGCTTCGATACGGGTTACCTTACTGTAAGGGTTCTAATAAGGGTTTTGGCTTTAATGCAGGAGTCTGAACGAATAGTAACGCAATCTCTAGGCTTCCTTGTTATAGTTCTGGTAACCATAGCATAGCCCGGAATCCTAATCTAGGGGCCTTAATAATTCGACTTGGGTTTGGGGATATATTATACTGAAACTATAAACAGGAACCGTCAGAATAGTATATGTCATGACTAAGGCCCCTATATATAGTAGTTGTACTATTCAGGCCCACCGCCCGAAACCCCACAGAGCCTGAAACCCGGAACACAAAGGATCCTAAACCCTGACCCGAGACTCCAAGCGACATATGCGTGGTTGTCAAAAATCAGGGTCCCTTTTTGGGTACCCTAAATACTAGGTGCCGTATTATAATAGGGACCCAGAAAACTGATCACAATTTTGACAACCACCCATGTGTGCCTTGATCAGGAAGAGCAGCGGAGGGAATATGTACGCAAGCTATGCTATGACGGATTGTATGAGGCAATTCGGGGACCTTACCACCGAGAATAGAGTATGGATGGCTTTGGAGTTTTGAAATATATTATAGTATCGTTTCAATGAGGAGCCCTGAAGGAATCCTACAGCTAGTACTAAACCCTTATAACTTACAAAACAAATGATAGACACCCTTTGGGTAGCCCTTACAGAACCCTTTAAACGAACCTAGATGCAGAAATTTGGGAGTTTAATAACCCAAAATTAAACAATATTTCTAAGTACCCCCAAGCTAAGTTAACGGAGCCTGAAGCCCCGCACCCCCCTCTGCCCGCCTTGCAGGAGGCTCCTGCTTCCCGGCAACAGGTGGTCGCATCGGCCTCTGATGGGGGGTTAGGGCTTTAGGGCTTTAGGGCTTAAGGCTCCGTCGCTTCGGCTCTAAGGGTTTAGGGCTTAGGGTTTAAGGGTTTAGGCTTTAGGGGCTTTCGGGGCTTAGGGGGTTTAGGCTTTACGGGCTTATGGCTTTAGGGCTTAAGGCTCAGGGGCTTCGGCTCTAAGGGTTTAGGGTTTAAGGGCTTAGGCTTTAGGGGCTTAGGGCTTTCGGGCTTAAGGCTCAGGGCTAGGGCCTCATTTTGTCGGGGGTTCTCTACAGGTTTAGATAGGGGGTTTAGGGTTTAGGTTTTAGGGTTTAGGGTTTAGGGTTTAGGGTTTAGGTTTCCACATTGTACAGGTTTCGGGGCTTGGAAAGTGGGATTGGGTTATATAAAGTCCCTGATGGTACGGTTGATGATATAAATCCTGCATCACCCATAATAAGGAGCATACCATAATTCCCATAGTCTAGGGTCCTTGAGGTAATGCAGGATTTCTATCATCACCCTAAACCCTAAAACCCTATAGAGCCCCTATAGATCCCTTTAAAGGAACCCCCCAGGATTTATATCATTAACATTTGGGAGGAGTGATGGATGGTGGGTGTAGACTAAGGGGCTCCTAGGACTTCTGCGCAATCCCAAACTCGAAACTCAAAACCACTACCTGGACCCTTAGGAACCTACCTTTTTAGGGTTCCCTACTATGATTTCTTTATATAAGTCCTTAAAAGGTAGGTTACTTGGGGTGTGAAGGTAGAGCTTCGAACCCTCCTTTGGAGGATCCAAAAAGGAAGATCCCTTAATGGGGGTTCCTGTAGGGGTTCCTTTAAGGGTCCTAAGGGGGATCTACAGGGTTTTAGGGTTTAGGGTAGACCCCTTAATGCGGGTTCCTATAAAGTACCCTTAGTAGTATAGGGCCCCCAAAAATAGGGGATCTACTTTCCAGATCCTCCCGGGGGTAAACCCTGAACTCTAATTAAACCCCTAAACCCTAAATCTACTTTCTAGATCCTGCCGGGGGTCTGGGATGACACAGGATGTAAAGCTGCAATCTTCCTTTGGCCAATCGTCGTGACCTGTTCAGGCGGCGGTTCATCGACTCGAACTTACATCAAATGCCTTGGCACGCTGGCACCGCAACCGCCATCGGACAGATTGCTGGCCATTCTGGCTAAGCACAGGGCAGCAAGTGCTTCACTGTCGTACTGTTCCTCTGCGCTGACGAAAACATCTGCAGACATGCAAAGTTCTGTCCCAGTTCCGATGCCTAGACCCTAAACCCTAAACCCTAACGCCGAGCATACGCGCGACCTCGAACTATCCCTGCTGACCCTGGCCTGGACCCTGGAACCACCGTCTGACGCGCTGAGTTGGGGTCTGTCGAGACCGAGGCTACATGTCGTGGGGTGTTAGAAGGGGTTTAGGGTTTAGGGTTTAGGGTTTGTTGTTCATGAAAACCTATGTAAGTAGTTCCCTTTTTAAAGTTGGGTCCCTTCAAATACGGTACGGCACCCTCATAAAAAGGACCCCGCAAGGGACCCCACTTTAGACAACTAATCCAGGGGGGTTCATATTTGAAATAAGGGTTTGGGGCCCATTATACCATATAGCTATAATAAGGAACACCCCCAAAGTAGTACAGGTAATTGTTTAGGCCCCTATCCTAAACTTTAAGCCCTACAGATCCCTTATAGGATCCCTCAAAGGAACCCTTAAGGATCCTTTTGAAACCCCTACAGCACCCAAATCACATTGAGCCTCCATGTTGCAGGTCACTCCGTGGCACAAGTGGAGCACGGCGTTCTCGCCTGTGCTGTCGGGATCTGCGGTTCCCTTGCTTGGAGGGTCGGGGGACTTAGTAAGTGTTCCTGAAAGGGCTCCTTAAAGGGATCTATAGGGCTCCTTAAAGGGATCTATGGGAATCAGTCTGCTGGGGATCCGTAGGTCTGTTTCCAAGCTCCCTTGTCCGAATACAGTTTAGGGCTTAGGGCTTTGGGGTTCAATAAGGTCCAGGGTATTCTGTGGAAAAACAAGCTTTTTGCGTGTTCTTCCTTTGGGCTTGCCTTTGGGGTTGAGCAGGTGAGAAGGGTTTACGATGCGGGATCATTGGGTCCAGTTGGGTTTACGCGTTCAAGGTAAGCTCCAGTTTTAATGAGAATGAAAATCTTTGAAGCACCTCTTAGCCCCACAGGCTACCACATCGGAGCCTCGACGTTCTGTTCCTTCACGTCATGATCATGACCCGTGTCACCAGAGCTATCTCTGCGATTGAATCGTTTGCGGAGTCACCGCTTCGTTTGTGCCCCTTCACTGGCACAAGAGGAGCACAGCTCAGAAGTAGAACAAGCACATGTGTTGATCTCTCAACAGATCCCATGAGGTCGTCCTTCACCAGCAACAAATCTGAGACGCGCCCCGGCTTCGACGGAAAAGGTGCTGGCTGGCTAGGGAACATCGTCTCAAATGGGAACATGTTTAACTGTGGCATTAGTAGCCTGTGCGTGTATGCACGCAGACGCAAAAACACAAACACACACGCAAACACACACACACACACACATATGTGAGTCTGTATACTTATATCTATAGTTATAACTGCATATGTGTGCGTATTCGTATGTGTATGTGTGTATGTACCTGCATATGTATGTATACTATGTATACGTATAGTTTGCGTATGGTGCTGTATGTGTAGTGTTCGTGTATCTGTATTCGGTTATGTGTGCATATGTGTGTATGGATGTACATATGTATATGTATAATATGTAAATGTAAATTTACATGTACATGTCTATGTATACGTAGACACAGGCACACACACACACCACGTGTATATACATACATGCGTACATACATACATACATGCATGCATACATACATACATGACTGCATACATACATACGTCCATACATACATACATACGTACATACATACATACATGCATACACACACACACATGTACACGCATATGTACATACGTGCACACACATATTACACATGTACTCGTCTATCCATCCGTCCATCCATGCATGCATGCAGATATGCATGCACACATGTTTCTAGTTGTTTTTGTCTGTCAACTCCATCTGTGTGTTAGCATGTAGATGTTGACATCTGCATGTCTTCTTGTTTCCATATCCATATGTGGCCCAACATGACATTGAAGCTGGGCTTGAGGTCCGGGTATTAAGGCTCGGTGGCGGCCGTATGAGCTTAAGACGCGACACCAGGGGGCAGAAGGATCTCCCGCACATGTGCATAACTACCCAAACCCCCAAAGTAGATCCCTTAATGGGGGGTTCCTATAAAGTACCCTTAGTAGTATAAGGCCCCAAATTAGGGGATCTACTTTCTAGATCCTCCCGGGGGTCTGGGTAGTTTCCCCTGCAAAGTGGGTCAGGTAACAACGCTGAGCTGCCTCGGACTCGACTAATACTGGTATAATAGGAATATAGTAGGGCCCTACTATAATCCTGAGAGTCACTCTTACAGGGTGGGGGCCCCTTCTAACATAGACTATGCAAGGGCCCTTCCTGTCTACGAAGCTACATGGGTGGTTCTCAAAATTAGGGTATCTTTTTCGGGTCCTTAATAGAAAACGGCACCGAATATTTAAGGTACCCAACAAGGAACCCTAATTTCGACAGCCACCGGGACCCTAATATGGCACCATAAACAGTAGGATCCTTATTATAAGGACCCCAAATAAGGTACCCCTAATTTTCGGAAACTCCCATATTGAGGTTCCCTAACCTAAACCCTAAACCCTATAGATCCCTTCTAGGAACCCTTGAAGCAACCCTTTTAGATCCCTCATCTTGACAACCACCCCCATGGGATACTTGAGGGAACTTGGCTGACTTCTGAACCCCTCCCAAAAGATATTTTTTTTAGCCTCCTTTTTATAGTTCATATAGAAGCCCAAAAAAGTACAGTCCTAAATCCCCAAAACCCTAACCCCTATAGATCCCTTATAGGAGCCACCCTTAAGGACCCCCTTAAAGTCTAAAGAGCCAGCCAGAAGAACGCCAAGAAGATATTGAAGTTCCCTAAACCCTAAACCCTATAGTATCCCCTATAGGAACCCTTATAGATCCCTTTTAAGGAACCCTATAACCCCCTGTAGCCCTTTTTAGGAAGAACGCCAAGGGAAGTCTTAAACTCCAAACCCAGCCTCAAGCCTGCAGGCCTGGGAGGCTGGGTATAATGTAGGCACGGTTTAAACCTTTAAAGGGGGATCTATATAGGGGATACTATAAAGGTACTACTAGTATGATGTATGGGGACCTTATAGGGGGATCTATATAGGGGATACTATAAGGGTACTATGATATAGAGCCTTTGTGGGGTTTTGGGGTATATTGGGCCTTTAAGTTATCTTAGGGGATACTATAAAGGTACTACTAGAATGATGTATGGGGACCTTATAGGGTTTGGGGGGGTATATTGGGCCTTTAAGGGATCCTTAAGGGTTCCTGTTTCCTGTAATGGATCTGTAGGGTTCCTTTTGGGGTCTATGTATCATGTAGGAACCTGAGACTCCAAGATCCCTCAAGGAATACCAGGGATTCCTTTCAAGGGGTGTCTAAGGGTTCCTTTAAGTGATCTATAGGGTTCAGGGTTTAGGGGATTCTAATTAGGGAATAATGTAGCAACCTGATATTAAGAAACCTTGGGTTCAGCACACCCTGAAGTCTACGTTCTGCGGTGCAGGGTTCAAGAGGTTCGCATCTGGGGTCCAAAGCACACACCCTGATTATACCTGAACAAAACCACCGAGCTACAGGTAAAATTCGACCACCTAAACCCTAGGCCCTAAACCCCAAAGCCCAAACCCTCGGCCCTAAACCCTCGGCCCTAAAGCCCGGTGAGCCCCGACGTTAGACAACCCGCGGTGTCTTGCGGAGCCTTGGTCCAACGCCGGCTTTGGAACCTGAGCTCAGTGCTTATTTCCCCTTAAAGGGATCTATAGGGTTCCTTAAAGGGATCTATGGGGTTTAGGGTTTAGGGTCTACTTGGAGGGGCAGTTTACTGAGTAAGTCGTTTATAAGTAGGGTTATAATTAAGGTAACTCCATTTAGGGTACTTATAACTCCACTTATAACCTACTTACTAAATCCCCTACCCCTCCAAGTACCCAGATCCCTGGGAGGATCCAGAAAAAGTAGGTCCCTGTTCCTGTAAAGTAAAGCGTCCTAAAGTAGTTTGGGCCCCAATTTAGGGGATAAAATGTTAAATACTCCCGGGGGTCTGGGTCCAGCGTACATCTATACTACTATCATGGAAGCCGGTCCGAGCAACTGCATAATGATAGTATGTATGGATGCTCTGGGTAGGGGTTCCTTGAAGAGTTTTGGGGTTTGGGGCTTCAGGTGCTTATCAGGGATCCTTCGAAAGAGTCCTTTCACGGGATTCAATTGCAAACGACAAGGTTCCTTGCAACTGACAGTTACGGCCTATGGACGACTTTTGCTTGAATCGCGCCAGCACTTGGGGGGAATCATTGAGGGTCTCCTTCTGGCAACCCCCACCGCTTAACTATACTGAACTTAGAACCCTAGCAAAAATTATATATTTTGCTGTTTCTTAGGGAGTTTGCGGATTTTGGCTTTCTGTAGGCCGGCAGTCCCACCCAATTGTCTTCACTTCCTTTCTCCATTCTCCCTTCCCCCCCCCCCCCCCCCCCCCCCCCCCCCCTCCCCCCGCTCCCCCCGCTCCCCCCCCTCCCCCCTCCCGCCCCCGCCCACCTTCCCTCTCCCCTCCTCCGCTCGCTGACAGGTGCGAGCTTTCTGGAGTTTTCGACAACACGGGACTGCAATGTAGCATCTTTATGTGCGTCTCAGGCTTGTTTTAGACGCCCTTTCGTTGGGATAGGCGGAGTAACGTGGTTGAAAAGGCTGTGATGCTTCCCTAATCCAAGACGCCCACGAAATCCACAGTCTCAACGGCCCATACTTAAGGCATCCCGCCGCTTGCGAGAGTCTTGGTATCCAGTGTTTCGGAATGACGACACCAAAATTCGTACTGATACTACGACTACTAATACTACTCACAATAATCCTGCTTCGTGTTGCTATGAACATTACGTTTACTATAAGTGCGATTCCAACTGTTACTTTTTTCCTACAAGAGCTTGCTGCAGATAGTAGCCACTCGCCGCATGCGCGTACAGCCGGGCCGAGGCGGACGACGCGCAGCGTTTCAAATTAAAAATTAGTTCTAAGTACCCCTAAGGTAAGAGGGCAAGCGTAAGCGTCGTGGTCCCGAAGCACAACAGTGAAAGGGGAAGAGAGGTCTCGCACTAGTCCGGATTCTAGGGAGTACTTAGAGGTTGGGACATAGTACCTATGGTTATAAACAAGGTAACTATACTTATAATTGGTTATAACCCCAGTTAAGGTACTTAGAACTGTACTTACTAAGTCCCACGAACCTCCAAGTAGAGCAAATCTAGCGGGCTATTTATGGAACTTTCAGGTTTTGACGACAACCTGTGCTATCAGCTTCCATTGAAGTTGCTGACCCAGACCCCCGGGAGGATCCAAAAAGTAGATCCCTTAATGGGGGTTCCTATAAACTACCCTTAGTAGTATAGGGCCCCAAATTAGGGGATCTACTTTCTAGATCCTCCCGGGTCTGGGGAGTAGCTTCTCAACTGCATCGGCCTGTCTCTGTGACTGAACCGATGCTCATGGTGCTATACACAAAGCATAGCACCATGATACATCCAGGCCCCTTAAAGCAGCCCCTAAAGCCTAAACCCTACTATAGATCCCTGGGAGGAGCCCGTATAGATCCCAAAAAGGAACCTTGTAACCCTAAACCTTATTATTATAAATCCTTTAAAGGAGCCTTGTTCACCTAAACCCTAAGCCCTATTATAGATCCCTTGAAGGAGCCTTTTATAACCCTAAACCATCTTAAAACTCCCTTAAAGCAGCCTCATCACCTTAAACCCTCTTATGGATCCCTTAAAGGAGCCTTACAACCCTAAACCCCAAGCCCCTTTGAAGTTGAGTCCCGGACCCATCCTGCTGGGCACATCATTTCGTAGCACTGCTGGGCCACGATGATGTCCAGAGGCACCTCTCCGAAGGGTTGTTTTAAGCTAAAATGGTAGGGGTACCTGAGCGTTCCTTTAAAGGTCTGCTACCAGGGTACCTTAGGGTTCCTTTACATGTCCGCTTTAAGGGTGCAACAAGGGTTCCTTTAAAAGTCTGCTATAAGGCTACTATAAGATGTCCAGATGCTCCTTGCCGGGTGTCACAGGTATGAAAGCTTAAAGTCTTAAAGCTTGGGTATCCCAGGTTTTAAAACATGAGGCTTGGGTATGGGGGACAAAGCTGGCGAGATTACCCCTGAGGAATCTTGCCTAGCCCTGTTGCGTTCGCTTTTTACTGCGTTTATTAAGTTGTAGAACCCACTGCAACCCTATGGAAAAAGCTAACACCATCATGAAACGTCACTTTGGAGAGAACAAGAACAAAAACATTATATGTAATATCGGGGGCTTTAGAATCGGAACGGGGTCTTCGTGTTTGCTACAGACAGTATACTATACGTCTACAGGGACTACAGGGGGATATTTTACACAGTCATAAACCCTTATAGAAGCCCAGCAGGCCTATGAAATCATCCAGAGGAATCCTTATCATACCATGGCTACAGACTCTCAATGACTCCTACCCGGTCCCACCCCAGTAACGCAAACCCTCTCCCACGCCCGCCTTCGTGTTGTGCGCGCCCTGGCAGTATTGGAATGGGGAGCGGGGAAGAAAAGAAGTGGGCTTGGTAGTGGTGTAAGACGGGCTTGAGAAGGATTCGATGAGGGCTTGATAAGGGTTTGATCAGGGTTTTATGGAGGTTTGAGAAGGGGTTGACAAGGACCTTTATGAAAGTTTGATAAGGGTGCTGCAGAGGTTTGTGATGGGTGTTCTGTTATGAAGGTTGCAAAGCTGCTTTGACAGGGGGGGGGGGGGTCTTGTTAAGGAAGGAATTCAGTTCAAGCTACATAATGGGGATGCATAGTACACAGGCTTTAACAACTTGAACAGGATGAGAGGAAAATGTTATACTATATCTACAACCGGAACCCAACGGAATTTTATCGGTAAGTCTTGGGGCTCCGACACTAAACCCTGACAGCTCCCACTCTAGTAACCCTAAAGTAACCCTCACATGTGGAGGAGCGCTTGACAAAGATTCCGCAAACAAGCTCCTATGTTACGTGGAACGATGCTCTTGACAGGAACCCACCCAACACAGAAACTTTGGGAAGTCGGATGTCCAGAGCTAAACTTTTAGCCTCCTGAAAATAGTTCATATAGACACCAAAAAAGTTAAGGTCTAAAGAGACAACCAGAAGAACGCCAAGTTTAGGGGCTGGGGTTTAGAGGTTTCGGGCTCAGGGGTTTTGGGGTCAGGGCTTCACGAGGGTAGGCAGCTCCGAATAGTTCTGAGCATGAAGCAAGAATCTACTCCAATACTTAGAGGTTCATGGGACTTAGAAACTGGGGTTATAATTAAGGTAACCATACTTATAATTACTTATAACCCCAACTAAGGTACTTATAACCGTACTTACTAAGCCCCATGATCCTCCCAGTAGTCGTCACAAACTTACGGCGATAGAAAAAACACGACATGCCAGAGTCCCCTTGTTAAGCAAACCAGAGAAGTACACCGCATGCACAGGTTGCTTGCTGACGCTGTCTGTTGGGATTCAGCTTCGCTCTTTCCCACCCGTGATGATTTCTAGGGTCTTTGGCTGGGGATCCCAAAAGCAACTGTTTTAGGGGATCTACCCTCGAATAAAGGGGTCATGACTGACTATTTTGTAGCGCCGGAACAAGTGGATTCTCCTTCTTTCAGGGTACCTTGCCTACTGATTACTCAAGCATCCCTACACTCTAAACCCTAAACCCCCAAACCCTACCCTAAGGGTCCTAACAAATTGGGGGACCTCAAAATTGAGGGTTTCTGAGACCCCAAAGAGACCCAAGGACTCTCCCTGGGACACTCCGGACCTTCCTAGGGAGATACCTGGACCCTTAGGGTAAGCCCCTAAACCCTAAACCCTAAAGAGACGAGGGCCTCCACCAGCAAGTTCCACCGAACATCGTCACTTGGCAGTACGACCTGTGCCGGGCTCCAGAAAAGGGTTCCTTTAAGGAATTTAAGGGTTCGTTTGCTCTAAGATTTTCGGGGGTTTGAAGCCAGAGCCCACGATCAAAATAATTAGATGATTACCCCCTAAGGGTCCATGTGCCCAGACAGTATATACATTGGCCTTAATAGTCTCCGTTTAGGTACTTTGGGACCAAAGTATATACTATCTGGGTACATGGACCCTTAGATTACAGTAGAATCGGCAACAAGCTATACTATGTCCCTGACTATTTGTCTGGGTCATGAGGCTCAAGCCCATCTCTTGCCTCCTGCTGCCAAGGTTTCCTATGACATATCCCTAAACTGCAAGCCCTTAACCCAAATCCCTCAGCGCTAAGCCCTCAACTAATCCGGCCGGTCAGCCGAATCGGCAACCAAGCATGCGTCGTAGCGGAATCAGCAACGAAACCTGCGTCATCATCCAGAACCACTGGCATCGGCAGCGAAGAACCCTGCGTCGGCAACCAAAAACGACGCATCGGCAACCAAGAAGAACCGGGGTCAATGTTCATCGCAATCTTGTTGCATTGTCCAGACGGACCTTTGCAAGACTTGGGAGCAACTGTGCGTGGGATCAACCGCCATCGCGTGGAGGGGGACTGATGTTGTAAGGAACTGCATGTGAGATCAACAGCCATCGCCGTAGGGAGGGGTGGGATTTTCAGGAGCTGTGGCTCTATGCCTGGAATCCACCAGCCTCCAAGAAGGGCTGGAATTTCGAGGACTTTTGCCCTAGATTGAGCGCCATCGCCAAACGGGAATCAACTGCCATCGCCATAAAGAAAAGAGCTAGATTTGGAGCAACTGTGCCTGGGATGAACCTCCATCGTCCTAAAGAGGAGTCGGGTTTTGAGAGACTGTGCCACGGATAAACTGCCGTTGCCTTTATAAGGACAGCTCGACTTTTGCGGAATTGTGCCTGGCATTGGTTGTTGACGCAAACATTTTTAGAAAGCAAACTGGGCACACAAAGGAATCTCGACATAAAGATCTCACGGTCGAGGAGGGACCTGGTTCTCCGGTCCAGTTTTCGCATGACGCAAAATTAGTGAGATCCTTATGTCTCCCAGAAAAATGAGCAACGACACATTTTGTGAGATTTTTAAGTGGTGCTACATAAGTCATATAGTGCCGTGACCGTGCAAAGATATTCCGCAATTCTTTCGGTGGCGAAGCCTCAGAGGCTTGCAGCTCGTCTCAATAAGGGTTCCTAAAGGGATCTATAGGGCAGTTTCCGAAAATTAGGGTAGCTTACCTTTTGGGTCTTTATAATAAGGATCCTACGATTGGGATTTATACCTGGAGGTTCATGGGACATAGTAAGTACAGTTAGAAGTACCTAAACTGGGGACATAACCAATTAAAAGTATAGTTACCTTGTTTATAACCATAGTTACTAAGTCCCATGAACCTCTAAGCATGTCATACCCAACAGTGCGAAAGCTAAGCGTTTCCTGGGTGGGATCTTTATGCTTATGTGCCGTATTGAGGCGTGAAATTTGCTTGACGATGCGGGTTGGGAATATAGTTTCCGCGGCGGGGATCTGTACTTGCTGTTGAACGGATATAAGAAGAAGTGATTTCTTAGTTGCTGATTCGGGCGGTTGTAGTTGCTGACGCGCGTGTTTCGGTTGCAGATTGGTAGTTGCTGATTTGCGCATAGCCCTTAAACGGTAACCCCCTAAATCCCTATAAACCCTAACCCTTTAAAACCTAAACGTTTTTGTATGTGTTCCACCCCGGCCACCCCCGGAAAACATCTTTCAGGGCTGAGCATTGCGCTGAGTCATGTCCACTCGAAGCTATGTATGGGTTATGAGGTTTAGGGTCTAGGGGCCTGGGTTGTTGGACAACAGATGCTTCATGAATCCCGTAGGAATAGTATTGCTACTTACCACATGCATTCAAGACCCTGCATATGCTGCATTCATCAGGCACAAGGAGGGTGGTTGTCAAAATTACGGTCCCTTCTTGGGTACCCTAGATATTAGGTGCCGTACTATAATAGGGACCCAAAAGAGGACCACAATTTTGACAACCACGCAGGAAAAGTTTGAAGTACTCCGGGCGTGAAGTACTCCGTCGTGCAGCTTGGAGCCCTGCTGTGTTTAAACGGTCTTGCATCAAAGATGAAGTTACTGGGTAGCATGATGAGGGAGACCCCTTAAAGGGTACCCCTTCCGAACCCCACTTCTGGCTCTCTTAAAAAGGACCTTGTTGAGAGGGTCTATATCCCCGAGGGTCCCCCTAATCCTAACTCCCAGTTACAACGTGCCCAACTCCAAATTCTAAAAGTGTGACTTCCGCCATCGCCGTTCAACAAGCAACAGGCACAAACTCTACCGCAATACTTCTTTAACATACTGAAAAGTTTGAAAACAATGCCCAACATTTCAAGCGCCTAAACTCTACAACCGTAAAAACGGAAACCCTCAACTCCAAATACCAACCCCAGACCTGCTAAGAAAACAGAGAAGACAAGGTAGGCTCGAATCCGCTTGCACCTCCCTCAACCCTAAAACCCCAACAGTGGCTCTACCTTGGTCTGAATGCCACTGATGACGTTGACTTCGCGATCCATGCCACCCTTGTCGATAAAGACCTCCACCTGGGCGGTTTAGGGCCATTTTAACTGACGAAATGGATACGCCTTTCATGAAGCATCTACGCTGGCAATAACACTAAGAAGCCTTGTATCATTGAAGGTACACTCCGTAATTACAGGGAATGGGCTCACTAGCTAAACAGTTCTGAAGCTGTTCATATGTGCTGATGCAAATGCCCCTATCATCGTAACCCTAAACCCTGGCCCTAAACCCTAAACCCTACGGTTCTGGGTCTAGGGACACGGAGAATCAGCGGCCACTTTCATCACATTCCACGGTGCGGATTGCAGACATGAGGCATGGACCCTGTCCTAACCCACATGCTGTCCAATAAGACCTAATTAAGCTGGGCAGCCCGACAAAACTTCAGGCATCCCTTTGGAACGCCGATAGAGCCCATATGAAATCCGTAAAGCCCAAAGCGTTATGAGATCGCTTAAGGCGTCTTAGAATATAGTGTATAAGATATAGAGAATATGCATCGTGTATAAAACGAGGATATACTGTATATAGCATATATATATATATATATGTGTGTGTGTGTGTGTAGTAAAAGTATGTACATATATATATATATATATATATAGTTACATACTATACACACATACATATATATATATATACACATATATATATATATATATGTATATCTGGTGTATACATAAATATGTACATAGAGTTTATGCGGCCTATATACATATATATATATATATAGATATATAGTGTGTATATATATATATATATGTACATATATATATATATATATATATCAGTTATAAACTTGTATGTATCGTTTATATAGAAAGTATATTAGGTTAGTTTTGTAGACAGTGAATATAGTATAGATCGTGTGTACAGCATACTGCATATATACAGCATCTCCAGTACATGCAGTGTGTATGTGTATACTTATATATATATATATATATATACACATCTATATATATATATATTATACATAGACCGTATATACAGTGTATATACAGTGTATGTAGCCTACAAATTACACAACCAGTATGCATATACGTATATGCACATGTGTGTATAGCACACAAGTAAATATGCGTATATAGTTTATACAATATATGCAGTCTATATATTGCATATACCTAAATATCACATGTAGTATGTGTAGTCTATACAATGCAGAGTAAATGGCGTACATAGGTGTATACGGTTTACATAGGCCTTCATGTATGTGTATATATATATATATATATAAATATATATAGAGAGAGAGAGCTTATGGACTATATACTGTACATAAACTATGTGTCTAGAGTACATACAATATGTAACTCTATGTATGTATATGAAGATAAGACAACATGCATTATATGTAGTCTTTGCTCTTCAAGTATACATCTTACAACCCTAGAGAAGCTTTAGAAGGTTTTTTTTCGTGAGGACTTTGGTTCCTTGAGGGCTCCTTAAGAGTATGCCCTCCAGTAGTCAAGACAAAACTGCCAGCAAAAGGGAGGAGGATTACCCTTAACACTCGAGGCAGGCAGACGTCATGCATATTGTGGGGTGACAAAAAGGTGTATAAGGGGATATGGGAGTTTCCGAAAATAGGGGTACTTATCTTGGGGTCCTTATAGAAAGGATCCTACTATTTAGGGTCCTATATTGGGGTCCCCTATTTTCGGAAACTCCACTAACTTTTTACCGAACGCTCAGACCCCTGCATCGATGGGAGTCCCTCGTAACATATTCCAAACCGCAGCCGCCAAGACATCAACACCCCGGAAGCTCCCTAAACCCTAAATCTTACAGACGACACGAACCCTAAACGGGTTTAAGGTTCATATACCATATAGGGGTTCATCATAGTATAATGGTACAACGCCCCTACTTTTAAGGCTCATTTGCTTTAGGGAATGATGCTTCCCCAAGCGAGGAACACGATGCTGAACCTCCTAGCAAACCCAGGCTGGCCTTGAACCCCCAGCATCAAGACCCAAAACCTGAGGCAGCGGGTTTAGGGTTTGGGACTAAACCGTGCGTCAATCGCCATCCTGGCGAAAACCTAAGCAAATGAACTCTCTCGGTGCGCTGCGCTCGTCGTGTCGAACCTGGCAATCCACGCCGATGTGCATCAGTACCCCAAAGGGCCCACGAGTCCGTAATGAAGGAATACACAAAACAAAAAACATCTAGAAGGCTCGACATTAAGATGTCAGGAAATTGCACTACTTGGTAGCCAGAAAAGCCAATAGCTCCAAGTATATTCGATGATCCTTTAAGGTATAGGCCCACTGATATACCTTCAGGTTCAGTAATTTTCAAGGGTTTGGCGCTCGCTGCCCAGGCGGTCTCGCGCTGGCCACTTCTTCAAGGCAGTTTCTAAGGTTTACCTGGACCCTGGAAAACCTTCCTTTTCTAAGGTTTCCTAATGTGATTTCCTTATACAAGTCCTTAATAAAGAGGTAGGTTATGTGGGGTTGAGGTAGGGTCTCGGGTTTGCGTTGCTCCCTTGGTTTGGGTTCCTGGTGGTGGGCTGAGGGGCAACCTTGAGAATGTAGATTCAGGACAAAGACCCTGTTTTGGGGAGCTTGGGTTTATGCCCTGCGGCAATACTATTCTCTACGGTTGGTTCTGAAGAATTACGGTTCGGAGTTCGGACCCATGGAAACAATATCCCTACACCCCAAACCCTAAACACTTAGAGGTTCATGGGACTTAGTAACTAGGGTTACAACTACACTTATATGTACCTATAATCCCAGTTAGGGTACTTATAATCCCAATTAGGGTACTTTTAGCTGTATGTACTAAGTCCCATGAACCTCCAAGTAGAGCAGGCAATGGAAACCCAACGTCAGGCGAGAGTCTCGAGTAGAGGATGGTGGGCTTCGGGGATGTGCCACCGTAGTTATGCACGTCATGTAGGGCCTTTAATAAGATGATGCCAAAAACCCTATTCTACTTATTTAATAAGTAGAATGAGGTTTTGGGCGTCATCTTGTGATTCTTTCACGAGATGTACTATGCCAAGCACTTCTTGGAAGCAGGGGGGTGCTCCAGAATGCTCGAAGCCGGCGGCTCGAGAAGCCAAAATATGCCTCTGGCTGTGGCAAGCAACATGAGAATCAGCACACGACCTGCCATGATGTTCCCACTGCGTACTCCTTCACTGTGACTCCGGCCCAGCGGCCTAGCTTTTGTGCGACATTGTGTCCCACGGCTCATGAACACCCAGGAGCTGCACACAGGAGCTGACAAGCAGCCAGATCCAGGTTTTAGATTGCAAAACTGGAAAGTCGCGTTGACAAAAGCGGAGCTGCTAAGTATGTCCATATTGTTGGCATGCAATTTGATCTCTCAAACGGTGCAGCTCTACGTTGCGGGGTCCACGTGACGGACACGTACCCGCGAAGAGCTCCACGTGATCTGTCGGGGTGTCCCAGCCAAGGCCATCTATCGAGAAAAGTAGAGACCCTAGCGTGCCCGGATAAAACAGAAAAGCTGGGTCACGTGTTTACGCATTGTTCAACGATGGGATAAGAGTGCTCGTTAGGTCATCAGCAGAACTGCCAAGGGAGCCTTCAAAGCCCGGAGTCCATCCATAAAACCCTAAACCCTAAACCCTAAACCCTAAACCCTAAACCCTAATCCAGCGTCGCTGCAGAATAAGGGGTCTAAGAGTTAGGGTTTCGGGAGTAGTAAACCACAAAAAGTTGGAAACCTGATTCAGGACAGTTAGTCCTGGCACTCCTTATACCTTACTCTTAAAGACCTTAAGGATTGAGTTTCCAACTTTTAGGGCTCCTTGGCTGACTTCTGAACCCCTCCTAAAAGTTAAATTTTTAGCCTCCTTATTTTAATCCACATACAAACCCCAAAAGTTAATGTCGAAAGAGCCAACCAGAAGAACGTCAAGAAATCCTAAACCCTGGATTTCCTCGAGTCCGCCGAGAAACGGAGCCCACTGGGCTTTGGATTAGGGCCCTCCCAAAACCGTGCCGTCGTTGCAGTGCTCATAGGGTTTAGGGTTTAGGACGGGGCTTAGTAAGTACAGTTATCAGTAGAATAATTGGGATTATAAGTACATATAAACTACTACCCCAATAAGCCACAGAAATAGGAAGGTTAAACTTTCCGATTCCTACTAAACTATAAGAACCCAAAAAGTTAAAAGGTTGAGTACTGGGGATCTAAGATAAGTGTAGTTACCCTAGTTATAACCCTAGTTCCTAAGTCCCGTGAACCTCTAAGTAAGCCCCAGAAAGTTTAAACTTTCAGATCCACGCGGGTTTAGGGTTCAGGGCACATGGGATAATGATACCCCAACAAGTGTAAAGTGCACTGATGCAGTCACTAACAGGCAATGGTGGATTAAGGTAGGTCAGCTTGATTTGATTGTTCAGGACCGTCCGTTATTTGGATCGACAAGTACATGTTCTGCAAGGTTCGACCTTTCCGCAAGTCAACCTTAATTGGGATAGGGCTTCGATAGCAAGGGATTCTTTTGAAGGCTTCCACAAGGGTCACTAAAAGGGTTCTTATATGTAAGGGCAAAACAGGCCGGAGTAATAACTACCAAAAACCCTAGTACCTTTTCTTCAGTTCCTTACGTGTTCTCTCATTGCAGGATGCTAATTATCAAGTAGGCTTTCCCCCAAAAAAAATCAGGTACTCCGAGCCAGGGTCTACCCGTAGCCCCAAACCCTACAAAATGGTAGGCTGTGGCCCGTTGCATCGTTGGCCTCACCCTTAACACAGTGGGGTTTCGGATCCACAGGTGGTTTAAGCCCGAGTGCCATCAACACAAGGCGGCCGCGCGTCACGATGAGGTCAAGTGTCCGGGTCCTTACGTGCACTTCTCCAAAGGTCTCTTAGAGCGTTTAGACTTAAGGGCCGTAATAATAATCACAATAGGTGATGCGGACTTTGGGTAGATTATCGTATGATCAGATTTCGGAACTCCCAGATGTAAATATAGGTAACTATTCAGGCTTCTGTATTACGGCTTTAGCACTTCAGGACGGAAGATTAGAGTTTGGGACATCCGGGTTTGAACTTCTTGGGTTTCTTGGCTGACTTCTGAACCCCTCCTAAAAGTTAAACTTTTAGCCTCCTTATTATAGTTAATTTAGAAGCCCAAAAAGTTAAAGTCTAAAGAGCCAACCAGAAAAACGCCAAGTTACCAAGTGCCATGCTCCTCCAAGTAGACCCTAAACCCTAAACCCTATAGATCCCTTGAAGGAACCCTATAGATCCCTTTAAGGAGCCTTTTAAGGAGCCCCTGATGAAACTTGACCAAGGGCTGGGCTGAAACCTCTGGAACCTGTTTGCAAATATGATCCTGCTACTTGGAGGTTCATCGGACTTAGTAAGTACACTTATAAGTACCCTCATTGGGATTATAAGTACATATAAGTGTAGTTACCTCAACTATAACCCTAGTTACTAAATTCCATGAACTTCGAAGTAGGTAAGAAATGCATAACATCCATTGGCCTAAGTTGGTGGCTCTGGTGTGTTCCAAGGTAGGTTGACTTTTACTTCAAAGGCCGTTTTACAGTGTAGCAGGCTTTGCAGGGCTTTTCTCTCTATAGCTACCTTCTACCAATCCCTAAGGGCCCATGCGCCCGAAATAGTATTGCTTTAAGGGTTCCTTTAAAGAGTTCTATAAGGATTCCTCTACAAGGGCTCTATAGGGTTGTGGGTATAGGGGTGCATGTACCCAAATAGTATATATTTAGGTCCCCAAGTACCTAATTATATAGGGACTGCTTTAAAGCCAAAGTGTATACTATTTGGGTACATGGACCCTTAGGGCTACAGAACACGCTTAAAGGAACCCCTACAGAGCCTTTAAAGGAACCGTACAGTTATAGGTACCTTAGCTGAGTTAGAACTAGCTATAACTATAGCTACCTTAATTATAAGTTACTAAGTCCCATGGACCTCTAAGTAGACTTAACTCAGGAATATACCATGAACTATATTAGGGATCCTACTCCAATGTAAGGTATGCTGCTTGCTTGAAGGATTTAGGAAGGTCTGGGTAAAAACGAACATGGTGACTGCTGTTTTGTGCAGTGATTGCCTTACCTTGCTGCTCTTCACCATAGGGGAACTACATGAGAGACACCCCCCCATCCCGACGTTTGGAGTTGGAGAAGAACATAAACAGAGAATTCTTAGAAACTTGATACGAAGGAGCCCTAAGTAGAAGGGCCTGTGATTCCCATGACTCACGCGTGCTGAGTTCTGGGCCCTCAAACCCCCCTAGCCCCTAAACCCAGGACCCGAAAGAACCGAAGCCACAGAACCCTTACTTAGAGGTTCATGGGACTTAGTAACTATGGTTATCATTCAGGTAACTATACTTATAACTAGTTATATCCCCAGTCAGGGTACTTATAACTGTAGTATGGCTTCACGGCCGTGATTCTAACGAGCACCCATAGGATCCTGATAATGGAACCTTACAGCCTTACCACCTCCAAGGCGCAAACCCAAACCCAAACCTCAAAATCCTAGACCCCGTCCCTCCTATACCTCAAGCCTAGACCCTACACCCCTGTGGTCTTCATCCAGCCCACCTTCGTCCCACTTTTTGAGACCCGAAACCCTAGACTCCAAAGGCCCACGAGAATCCCTATAAAGCCTACCTGTATCCCCAAAATAGTAGGTTATGACCCATTTATTAGAGAGAGAGTCTAACCCCTAAACCTATAGGTTTTTGGATCACCAGGTAAATACCACCAAGCGGCGTCGTGCGGCAAACGATCTTGTTGGGCGTCTCGGGATCATCGGTCTCAGCAACTACGGGCGTGGGCTTGGGCTTTAGGGTTAGGGCTCAAGTTTGGGGTTGGGCTTCAGGCTTCAGGGTTGAACCTGAACCCTACAACCCTCACGCCATAGACACTCCAACCATAACCCCCAAAACCCCAAACTCTAAACCTAACACCCTCAAACCTTAAACCGCTGAACCCTAAACCTTGCAGGTCCAAGTCACGTGTTCTCTGCCGCACTTGCCGTCTTGCGGCCTGGCGGATTCGCTACATTGTGGATACTTGAAGGGGTTGCAAAATCTACATCAGAGTACTCAACATCGCAATGCGGAAGCCTCCGGATAATCCATTCACTACTGCCGTAGCTATTACAGGAACCCTTAACGTTACCCTTGGAAGCCGATATAGCATGCCTTCGAGTAACTTTCATAAAAACCCGTGGTAAAGGCCTATAAGTAACCCCTGTGGCCCTATGGTGTAACCCATGAAGGAACTAAGAACCCTTCAACAAACCCTGACAAGCACCCTTCTTAAAGGTTAACCCTGCAAAAACCCTACAAGCAACCTGAAGAAAGCCTTGCTGGTACTGAACTATACTGAACTTAGAACCCTAGCACAAATCACAATTTTAGCTGTTTCTTAGGGATTATAATAACCAAAAATTACAAACTATCTCTAAGTACTCCTAAGTGAAAGGTATCTGTAACAAATCCTACAGAAAGCCTTGGGGGACCGCTCAGAGGTGTCACAAGTTGCCCCTGATATTGAACAGCAAGACTTGAAACAACCCTGAAAAACGTTACGCGTTCAAAAGCCCCGTAAGTGCAAAGGCAAAAACCGCTGCCATGTGCGATGTGCTTCTTCATGTATGTTGAAGTCATCCCAATCAGCACATGGCATATGATGTCGACTCTATAATCTCGCTGCGATGACAGCAATCTGGTTCATAGCTTCCAATTGCTTCGTAGCATGCCCTGCCCAGCTTTGTTTCTGGACACATCTCTCGAACTCTGCGATTCACATTTCGCCGGCTATGTCATTCCTTCCATCTCCATTGATGATCAATCTTCCTTTCACGTTCTGGAATCTGTCGGTACGAGAAACCAGAAATTTGGCTTCTTCGTCGCATAAAGTGTGGACGATGGTGGCCTTAGCATGTTGAGCCCTCTCCACACGTAGTGGATCCGACTCGACCCATTGAATTCCCAATGGTCGAAGTCACCCTAAACCCTAAACCCTAAGCCCTAACCGTGTTCAGGTTTCTCCCTGTTGGGGCCCGCCAGGAGGAAGCGGCGGAACTCCGCCAAAGCTTGGATGCAACACACAGCAGTGAGGATTACAGGCTTCAAAAACTCCTAACTCCAGCACTGAATCCCGTCTGTGAGTGCAAACAGTTTGGCGACAATTATATTACAATTATAATAAGACTAGTGGTGGTGGCTTTACACGATTGAATCTGAGCCTAACCTTCCGAAGAAGCTCACGAAAACGTGGCCCGAACACTGTTCCGAGGATGCCGGTATGGAGGACAAGTACAGATGTTAACGTGATTTAGGGCAATTTAGGGCCTTAAGAATCATAGTTGGGTTTCGGGGTCTATTCTGAATCTAGTACAATTACATTGAGGAACCCTGCGGCATAGTACTGGCAACTATAGAAGCTTCGGTATTACAGCCGAGTCCCTTATAGTAGAACCCTTGTCGTAATCTGCGCAGAACCCTAAGCCCTTCAAAGGCACCCCACTTTTCGAATTGCCCACACAGAAGCTTTACGTCGTATTGTCGGTTTGAGATTTAGCGCTTGGGGGCTGGTCAAACATAGGGGCCTTTATGATTGCACTAGGGTTTCGTGATGTGTTACTCTATATGCAACTTCAATACGGAACAAAAGGACAGTACCGGTACTGATCTAATATATGGTCCTTATTGGTTAGACTAGGATCGTGGGGCCGACTCTACTGTATCAATAATAAGGAACCCCCGAAAATAGTATTGGTATGTATATAGGCCTCTATATTAAGCCTCCATAGTAGCACTGCATGGGAACTACGGTTGATGATATAATTTGCACTGCATGGGAACTAATATCAACAGCCCAACTCTGGTAGATTGAAACTAAGTGCGCTTTTCTTCAATCACCTGGGCCCCCAAAAAGTTCAAACTTTCTGAGGTAGACTAAATACATAAGGCCAAAAAGTTTAAACTTCTCCCATTGGCTAAGTAAGAGTCCCTGTCACTTGCAATCTCAATCTTCGTTTCCCTGCTGACCATGCATGGTGAACAACCTGCTTTCCTCATGAAGTTAAGGGTGTTCCAGGTTCCGAATCTAATGTTACCGTAATGAGAACCTCATTATGGTAGCTTCTTGAACTAGACCCAAGAGTAACCTAGGAATAAAAAGGGTGCCCTTCTTGGTTTAAAGAGGTTTAGAAGGGAACCTGAACCCTGAAAAAGGGAATAAGGGCTTACTCTGGGTCCTAGAATAAGAATCTCATGATGGTAGCTTCTTGAAGACAGAACTTCAAAGTAAATCCAGGCTTTCTCAAACCGTGGCAGCATTGCATCAAGTGAACGACTGGAAGCACAAAGTTGTCCTGGGGCTTCGGCTACTACAATGGTTGAATGACGGTCCTGTATATTAAGGGTTTAGGTACAGGGTTTTGAATTTGGGCTTTTGGATGCAGTGTGTTGAATTCTGGGTTTAGGGGTTAGGGTTCCGGGTCTTGGGTTTAATGCTTTGGCTTCACAGGGTTGGGCTGGAAGCAGAGCCGACCAGACTGCAGGCTTGTATGGAAACCTTACCTACATCCAACCCGAGTACATCTTAGCTGCTGAGTTCAGATGTTAAGATTTTCTTACCAAGAGAACATACTAGCTGAAAAAATCAGAAGTGTACGCATTCAGCTGCTTAGACAAGGCCGTGGGTTAAGGTTTCAGGGTTCAGGGTTTATCTGCGTACAGAAATCGTTCGCTGAAAATCAAACTACAGTACAAGGATTGACCGCAGCGCTCAGTAGATGCTCAATGAGGCTACCTAGAATTTTTAGAACATTAACAGTGCTCTGCAAAGATTTTCATGATCTAGAGTTTACAGTTTAGAGCTTTCACATAATAACCTTCTGTATGATCTGGTAACTCGAGCCTTCGGTCCCTTGTGGGGGTTACAGGATTTTAGGGAGCGTTTGAGCTGGCGGAACACATCCCGGTACGTTCGGTCTTATTTGCTGGATCGTTACAAACCCAACGCCTTTCGACTGTTTCGTTGAGGCCGATAAGCCTGGAACCGTGAGAAACCCTTGAATTTAAGTTACCATGATAATTAGCCCATAGTATTTACTATAGATCCCTATTATGGTAACTTAAACCCTAACCCTAAACCCTAAACCCCATTACGGTAACTTAAACTAAATTCCGTATACTGCGACCGAAGGTCCCCCTGAATTACTTACTAGACCTAGGGTAACCTAGGAATCAAAAGGGTGCCCTTTTTGGTTTAAAGGGGGTTATAAGGGAACCTAAACCCTAAAAAACGGAATAAGGGCCTACTCTGGGTCCTAGCTTATGGAAGAGTACTTGCTGAAGAAGGCCTTCCCAAACTCCGCGATGTCGGACTTCCCATTCTTCACAAAGCCAAGACTTTTGGTGAACAATGCATGGGAAAACTGCTCACCGTCGTCGCATTCTCCGATAACATCGAAGAGTTCTCCTGATCCGTTGACGAAATTATTGATGTGCATCTTGACCTGCGCATCAGGCATGCCGACCGTGCACATCAACAGAATCAGCGCAGCTAAGAATGCCACCAATTTCGTGTGGAAATTCATTATTGGAGTACCGCTGTCCCCAATTTCCTGGATCTTCTCTTCCAACATCCTCGCCTCGTCTTGAACGCGGGATTCATCGGCTCCATGTTGCTGTGAACCAGCACGCTCCAGTGAGGTTTCCAAGGAGCGATCGCAGAACAGGCTTCTCTAAACTGTATAGGTTTAGGGTTTAGGGTTTCCTCAAACCCTAAATTCCCTAAAACACTGAACCCTTATAGTATAATATAGTGGTTTAGGGTTTCCTCAAACCCTAAATTCCCTAAAACCCTGAACCCTTGTAGTATAAAAAAATCCTGAACTAGCAATCGGACCTGAGGCATGAATCATCGGAAGGGTCCCTAGAGTTCCCTCAAAAACGCCTAAGGTTCGATATCAGGGGCCCATACTTCTTAGGGTTTAGGGTTTAAGGTTCTTGAAACCTTAGAATGAAGATTCAGTTGTCGGCTTTTTCCGGCTAAGACTTAGAATCGGCCCAGGGTTTAGGGCTAAGGCTAGGCCCTCGGCTAGGCATATGCAGAATATATATATATATATATATATATATATATATATAAATATGTATGTAAGTATGTATGTATGTATGTCTGTATGTATGTATGTTTGTATGTATTTATACACTCACACACAAACGCACATGTACATGCAATACCCTTATGTGTATACATATACATATTCATACATACATACATACATATATATATATATATATATATATATATAAATATGTGTGTATACATAAACTTGTTACATATGTATCAATCCTATACATATATGTATATATATATATATATATATATATATATATATATATACTTACAAAATGTGTAAATGCATGAGTGTGCATATCTATGTACACTATACATGTATATGAATATATATATATATATATATGTATGAATATTTAGAGGTGTACTCCTGTCTGTATGTATGTGCTTATGTATTTTGTATTTATAAATGAGGGCCCCCCGAAGGCCAACGTATACAGAATAACGGTGCGTAGACGCCTGGGGTATAGAGGCGTAAGGGTTCGGAGAATGAACACTTACAAGCATAAGTGGCATAACCTACTTCAGCGCAAACCACACACAGAAAGTCGAAAACCAGAGTTGGCATAATTAAGTGTAGTAAACGTACTAACCCGACTAGTAACTGACAAGATCCTTCAGGTGCCGTGAGCCTAATTTCGAAGCACCCCCCAGCTGCCTTCAGGTGGGACACGTGGATCTGCACAGAAATGCGTTGCAGGATTGAGCTGGCGTCATTGAGACTAGCTTACTTACGCATATCAGCAAACATGTGGCGGAAGGAACCAGCAAAAGTCACAAAAGCTCTCGACACACGATCTCCGAAACAATCTGCCTCAAGGAAGACTAGACCCTAAACCCTACGCTTCAAGCTTTGCGAGAAATTTCTTGGACACTGTTTCGTCTGATGGCGCGTTTGGCTGGAACAAGCGTGTTCATGCGTGAAAAGCTAGCTGGGTTTTGAGGGCTTTAGGGATTTAAGCTTTGTGGCTTTGTTACCCAGGGTCTTTCTCAATCACCAAATGGCAGCCATGGCACAAACGAATTACAACGGGGCGGGTACGTCTGAAGACCTTTCTTAGCTGACTTCTGACCCCCTCCTAAAAGTTAAACTTTTTGCCTCCTTATTATAGTTCATATAGAAGCCCAAAAAGTTAAAGTCTAAAGAGCCAACCAGAAGAACGCCAAGCTTTGTATTGCTGAGATGACCCTGGTAATGATTGCTACGTATCGTGCCTGTCAAGCAGAAGACGCTGCTGGCAAGTACTGCGGTTGATGATATAAATCCTGCATTACCTTACCCTAGCCATCTAAGGACTCATATATTAAGGCTTTTGGGCCCAAAGACCATATTATGTAAGGCTTTTGGGCTATTTTGATGCCAAGGGTTAAGGACCCTAAACTATGGGAATTATGGTATATTCCTTATTTTGGGGTAATGCAGGATTTATATCATCAACCGTGTGACTGCTGTCTTGCCCAAAGGGTGCTATGTACCGATATAGTAGAATGTGGGGTTTCCATACTAGGAATTAAACTAAGTAACTATAATGGCTTAGGGCAGTATTCCCCATAACAGTACATAGGACCCTTTGGGTTGATAAACCCCAAGCCCGATAATGCCCCCTCCGCCTGACCCGCCTAAGGGTCCTTATGACCCCCAGCTTCACGACTCCTCAACTGAATTCCAAATCGTTACGCCTTTGGTTTCTATAAGGGCACTGGTGGTGTTTTGTACAAGTTCCATCAGAACTTTGGGTGTTTCTCCCCGGAGGGCCCCCGAACCAAAACCCAGAACCCCAGATCCTGGAAACCATACACACTATATGCAAACCAAATCAGCCCTGAACCCTATAATGAAGCCCTTACCCCTAAACCCTAAACCCTAAACCCCTAAACCCTAAACCCTAAACCCTAAACCCCTAAACCCTAAACCCTAAACCCTCAGCCTACGAAGCCTAAAACCTGAATCCATAACTCCTAAATCCGAAAAGCAGCCCTTCGAAGAACCTGGTAGGTGCGGCTCAAGACGTTCTTCGACCACCTGCGCTCAGGGACTGTGGCCCTGGAGCCAAAACGCTCGGGTGTAGTGTTTAGGTACTTAGGATTTGTAAGGTTTAGGGTTCAGGGTTTGGGGTTTAGGGTTTGGGAGGTGTTTAGGAATTGTGGGGGGTAGGGGTTCAGGGTTCAAGGTTCAGGGTTCGGGGGGTAATTAAGGGTTTAAGGGTTTTGGGCTTGATTGGGGGGGATTGGCTGTTGTAGATGCCAGGGTTTTGGGTTTTGGGGGCTTAGGAAACCACCAGACCATCCCTGCTGGATACTTGGAGGTTCATGGGACTTAGTAAGTACAGTTATAAGTACCCTAATTGGGATTATATGTACATATAAGTGTCTAAGTAACTACCCCCATTACCTAAGCACCTAAAGCTTCGGGTCCTGATGGGTTTAGGGGTTTGGGGTTTAGGGTTTGGAGTTGACGGTGGATTATGGCAAGACCCTGCACACACCACCAAGGACGGTCTCACTGACTGTTGAATCATGTCGAAACCTCACTGTTCAGACCTCTGCATTGCATGGTTGCCAATAGTGAGAAAGAAATCCTTTCCGAGTATTGCTAGCACAGGCACACTGGTTGATGGGGAACGATAAGGAGCTGTTGCTACTGATTGTTCACCCCCTGTCTAGACTACGTCTTTCCCCGATAACACAAGGAAAGAACGTGCAAACCTACATACTGTCACTTACTGCCAGACTAAACCCTAAAAGCCCGAAAAACCCTCAATCCTATCCCAAAGGGTTCAAGCACACAGATAGTAGGGCTTCAGGAAGCAAGCCACTGAATGCATAGTGTTTGGGAGCTGAAACCCGACAACTTGTGTACCTGGGCCCTGGAGGTCTCCTTCTTACGGTTGCCTTCTGTAACCCATAGAAGGTTAGGTTAATTGAGGGTGTATAGGTAGCACCTGCATGCTGAAACCTTACGAAAGAGTAGGTTATGACCCCATAATCATAGGGTCTAACCCCTGAAACAGTAGGTTTGTGAATCCCCAGGGATATGCTATCACTCGCGGCCGAGTGCTTCTTGCCCTTTCGGTTTAGGGTTTAAGGTTTAAGGGGGTTTGAGGGATGGGGGTTCTTTAGGCTCTGCCTAAAGATCCCACAAACCGACTGTTGTATGGGTTAGACCCTATGGTTATGGGGTCATAACTTGCCTACTATTCTGTAGGGTTTGGGGATACAGGTAGGGTCTAAACAAGCCCTAAACCCTAAATCCCAAAACCCTAAACCCCTAAACCCTAAACCACTAAACCCTAAACCCTAAACGCCTAAATCCCAAAACCCTAAATCCTGATTTTTGGTCTAGGATTCTTTGAGGCTTTCGGGCTGCTCGAAGCCAGGAAGGCCTCGCGTTGGCATAGAGACACTCGACCATCCAGGTGACCTCTGCGTGAGCCAGATCTTTCAGAGCACTCCAAATCCCTTCATTGCGGGAACTATATATATATGTAAGTAAGTACTTACCAGTATAGTTAAGTATACATAAATACATATATATATATATATATATATGTATATGTCTGCATGTACAGATGTATACTGTGCATATATTTATATATAACACAAATATCATAGATACCCTCTGAATCTACAATCGTACGGGGTCCTTGGTATAGTCTTGGGTCTACTCTTTCTATGGTTACCTTTAGCTGCAGACTTCCAAGGGTTGGGGGCCTTCAAGCTTTGAGGCGTACGATTGGAGGAATCCTGGTAGCGTTTAGGGTTTAGGGGTTTAGGGGTTTAGGGTTTAGGGGTTTAGGGGTTCAGGGTTTAGGGTTTAGGGGTTTAGGGGTTTAGGGTTTAGGGTATCCGCAAACTATACAAAATACTAGGATATGACCCCTACATGAGAGGGTCTGACCCTTAAAAAGGGAGGTTTTTGGATCCACAGGGAGGGTCGATATACACTACTATTATGGAATCAATTCCCCAAAGACCATCCTTACTGTGGTTTTGGGGACCTAGTTCCATATTGACAGTTTGTATGGACCCTCTGGGTCATGATATAACGTCTACACGGCAACAACAAACCAAACAACAACATGGATCCTAGTGTAGGGCATCTCCCCTAGCTCAGGTATATTGTACATTACACCATCTGACAGAAAAGGCGTTTTAATAACCAGTCAAGTCAGAGGGTTTTGGAGGATACATCAAAGCGTATCATTGTATAGTTTTACATAACTATTAAAATCATGGGCTCGATGTGAAAAGGGCCTTTTATGGCTAGCAACTACATACTAGCACTCTAAGTCTACACCCCGCAATCTTCCTACAAAGCCTTATATACAGAGTCTATTCCTACAAACCCCTACATACACTCAGAATATAGCTTGTAGACTGCAGGCATGCAATCCCTTGGGAGCTCAAACCCCGGATTCCAGACAAAGATATACAAAACCCAATCTGTTTTCAGTGCACAGCCTTGAAAGTACGAAGATGTGGCTGAACCAACACCCAAGTTCAGGCTTTGGGTGTTCAAAAACTGAATTAACGACGAGCATTGCTTCTATCTTCAACCCCCAAACCCTGAAACACCTTACATACCTCGGAAACCAAAAGACCTACAATCTCAAATGCCTGTTCTGCCTAGTAACACATAGTAACTATTGTCTACGGTTTAGGGTGTAGGGCTTCTCTACCCTAAACTCCTGGAGGATTGCATTGGTACTCCTCCAGAACACCCTCAACGCTAGATATGCCAGTCTTGAGCGGGCTTGTCCAGGTTTCCCGGTAACCCCCTAGTTCAAGCACCAAGCTCGACAACCCTAAACCATGACCCTAAACCCTAAACTCTGAAAACAAAATGGGGGGACGCTGCGAGAGTGCGGTGTTTGGGGGGTTTTCTGTGCTCCAAGACTTCTTTGATTACGGGTCCCTAAACTTACTATCCTGAACTTACCTTAAAGGGTTCCTTCAAGGGATGTATAAGGGTGCTATAAAGGAATTAAAGGATATTCTTACTATCCCAATAAGCCACAGAAATAGAAGGTTAAACTTTCCGATTCCTACGAAACTATAAGAACCCAACAAGTTAAAAGGTTGGGTATTGGGGATGTACGTAACTTGCGGTTCAGCTTCAACACCCATACTGGGAGGATCATGGGACTTAGTAAATAGGGTTATAAGTACCTTATTTAGGGTCATAAGTAATTATAAGTATGGTTACCTTATTTATAACCCCAGCTACTAAGTCCCATGATCGTTTAAGTAGACCCTAAACCCTAAACCCTATAGATCCCTCTATAGAACCCTATAGATCCCTTTAAGGAACCCTCTAAGGAGCCCCTTAGAACCCTAGTTACTAAGTCCCATGATCCTTTAAGTATCCCGGAAGGATCTACAGCACTCTTGACTGAAAACGGGCCCATCGCTGGGGCTCCACGTATACAAATAGTACCTACTTTGAGGCCTAGAGTCTATCAAAGGGGAAGAGGGGGGACCCTTAATGGGGACCCCTACCCTATAATGGGCTATATAATGGGTATATAATAGCTATATTAAGGGTATATACCTCGGGGTCCTTATTAAGGGTCCGTCCGTTGACCCTTGGAGTCTATAGGTAATATCTACTTTGGGCCATTTGGAGCCCCAGAGATCTTAACCTGCGGGAGGACCAGAGGGCACTGTTTTCTCAGAGCCTTCAGGCGGGTTTGGTAAGGACGCCCGAGCAAAAAAGTACTACTTACTACTCGAAGACCTTGTTGTGGCGATCGCTGCACAGCCTAAACCCTAAACACTGAGAGCCAGACGTGAGGAACATGGAGGTCGGTCCACACCGTGGCGCCTGGAGTGCCGGGCTGAGAAAGGGATTTACAGGCTTTGGCTTCAAGAGTTAAGGGTTTTGGGGTTAGGGTTTAGGGGTTCGAAGTCTTAGGCAACCCTGAACCCTACAGTAAACCCCATAAACTTGGAAACCGGATTAAGGCCAAATAGTGCTGAGTTCCCTATACGTTACTCTTAAGGATTGAGGCTATGGGGTTTCAAACTTTTGGGCTTCTACTGTAAACCCTCGACACCAAATCCCAAAACCCGATCTCTCCGAACCCTGTCTGGCACTAGGCTCACGGATCTTTTAACACACCTTACTTCATCAGAAAACTTCTGCTTAGGATGTAGTAAGTTGTGAGTCTCGACTTTAGCTTTATAGTCTGTGATGCCTAGGAAGTTTAATCCACCCTTGTCTTAATAGAAACAATAGACAGAGCCCTATACCTATATCCCTTAGTAGGAATTATTTGAGAAGGTCTACTAGCCGGTCTGTTTATTCTTTTGGGGGAACTATGAAAAAAACCCTAAACCCTAAACCCTAAAGGACAAAGCGTGTTTAACCATGTCGGATGCCCGGAAGCCCGAAGCACCAAACCCTCAAATGTCGAAGACGATGGTGCGTTTTGGTAAACACCGAAGCAATGCAGGCTTCAAACCCTCAATGCTGAGAATCCTGCTGAAAGCCGCTTAGGGTTTATAAAGTTCGGAAAATCGAAGCTTTTAGCATGAAGTTGAAGATAAAGGTGTCCTGACCAGATTCACCACTATGAAGGGGAATCCTGACTTGATCAAACACGTACAACATCGAACAAAACCCTACACAACCCTGAATCCTAAACCCGAAAAGCCTCTGGAGCCTTTGAGCCCTGGAAGAGTTTTTGAAAACAGGGGTACCTTATTTGGAGGTTCTTATCATAAGGATCCTACTATTTAGGGTACTAAATTAGGGTCCCCTGTTTTCGGAAACCCTAACATCGCAATGCCTTAGATCAAGCCAAAATCAACAGTTGAAACCAGGGCCCCTAGTATGGGCCCTTAACCCTGGGATCCCTAAATACCTACGATATACCCATATCGACTCTGAAGGGTGCTTAGAACTTCCTCAAAAAGGCCTAAGGGTCCATATTAGTTTCCCATACTTCCAACCTCAGACAAACCCTAAACCCTAAACCCTTGGCCCTAAACCCTTAGCCCTAAACCCTAAACCCTAAACCCTAACAGCCTGAACATGGAAGCACTAAGAGCCGAACGCACTAGGCTCTGCTCAGTGGCACTTTTTGTAGTGTGGGGGGAGGTCGAGTCAGAGGTTGAGGTTTAGGGCCGACCGTCACTTTCCATTAAACCCCTAAACCCCCAGACCCTAAACCCGTAAACCCCTAAACCCTAAACCCCCAAATCGTATAAGTGTTTATCTAGGCCCCTATAGATACTATCCCAACAAGCCACAGAAATAGAAGGTTAAACTTTCCGATTCTCACTGAACTATAAGAACCCACAATTTTTTTAAAGGTTAGGCATTGGGGATCTAAGATAGATCCCTTAAAAGAACCCTTAAAGATCCCTTTGAAGCAACCCTATAGGACCTCTTTAGAACCTGATAGGTTAGGCATTGGGGATCTAAGGTCATAAATAGAGAAATGACCTTAGTCCTTAGGGCTTTAGGGTTTTAGGGCTTTAAGGTTTTAGGGTTTAGGGTTTAGGGTTTTAGGGTGATTTTCTTCAAAGGGTTCAGCATTCCTTGCAGTTCCTTTAATCAACCGTTGAAACCATTGTCCCCTAGTGTGGGCCCTTAACCCTGGGATCCTTAAATACCTACTATTATATATCTTATATAGACTCTTATGGGCCTCTAGAATTCCATGAAAAAGGCCTAAGGGTCCATATTAGGGGCCCATACTTCTAACCTTAAGATTTAAGGTCACCATGAAGGTTCCTATGACTGTTTAGCACGGAAGACCCTCAATAAGATGGGTACCTTTTGAATTGGATCAGGCTTCCTTTTGTTAGCTAGAGCTTCATAAAGGCTGTTGTGAAAAGGGTTGTACAAGGGCTTTATCGGGCTTTTGGTGATCAGAGGGCCTGTACAATTAGAACAGGGATTCGCGCTCGCGCTTTCATGCAGGTGATCTGCGACTTGTCAGCAAACGCGCCGAAATCTTCCCGTTTGTCATCGGCGACGAACACAACTCGTACGCGCTCTGAACACGCGGCATCTACTAAGTATCCAGAAGCAATGCACGCGCTGCATCGGGCCAATACGGCAGTTTCAGCACTGGTCGACAGATCTCGCCGCTTGGATCCAAGAGGAAGGTCTTTTGCAGCATGAATCTCTTGTTAACAGCGTCTCACAGGTCAAAAACAACCTGCTGCAAATTAAAGTCCCTTTTGAAAACACCAGCACCTTTAAACTGAGGGTTCTCTGGCGCATGGGCACATGCCCCTTGCAGGATACAGGATTACCTAGTTAGTGAAGCCAAAACCCACCTGTTGCTTCACTTTAGATCATACCATTACGATCATAAGCCTGCTAAACCCTAAACCCTAAAACCCTTAACCCCAAACCCTAAACCCTAAAACCCTAAACCCAAAGCCCTAAAACCCTAAAACCCTAAACCCTAAACCCTAAACCCTAAAACCCTAAAACCCTAAAACCCTAAACCCCTATAAAGCCTAAACCGACAGGTTCGTTTTTTTCGGAGTTGCCGGGCCTGGGTTCGATGTGATAGGCATCACCCAAAGGGTCTCCTAGGTAGTGTTACGGGGTGATACGATTTAGGGCTTAGGGTTTAGGGTGTAGGGTTTACGGTTTAGGGTTTAGGGGTTTAGGGTTTGGGGATACGTTCCCAAATCATAAAAAGGATTTCCTGATATAGAAACCCTGCATTCTACTATATGGGAGTTTCCGAAAATTAGGGATGCCTGATTTTGGTGTCCTTATCTTCAGCATCCTATTATTTAGGGTGGATGAGGGCCCAGAGTTTGGGGCTTGGAACATCGAGAACGCATCACCAATCCTTGCAGCTGCTCGGTATCCCTGGGTGTTTGCTCCAACTTATGCTTCTGCCGAGTGCAGGGTTTAGGGTTAAGGGTGTTCAGGGTTCTACTTAGAGGACCATGGGACGTAGTAAGTAAGGCTATAAGTTATTTGCGGTTATAAGTGGTTATAAGTATGTTACCTTAGTTACGACCCCAGTTACTAAGTCCCATGATCCTGTAAGTAGGGCTCTGAAAGGTCTTGCTTCCCACAGGCATGGACTGGCATACCCAAAGGCTCCATGTACCCATACGGTGGTACTTAGGGCTTAAAGTGCCCATATAGGCACCCCTTTATAGAAGAAGCCAGAAAGTTGGAATATGATTATCCTAACCCTTCTATGGTAAATTACAGGGTATCCTACCATGAAACCATATTCCAACTTTCTGGAGTGCCCTGTAAGGCCTAAGTACCTACTATATGGTCACATGGAGTCTGAAGCTTGGACTGACGTAGGTACAAAAAAAGTTCAAGCCAAACAGTTTAATACAGGGGCATTCGTAATAAAGTAAAAGCCAGAAAGTTGGAATATGATTATCCTAAACCTTTTATGGTAAATTATAAGATATCCTACCTGGAACCATATTCCAACTTTCTGGAGTTCCCTTTAAGAATAGGGGAGTGAGGCCCATGATACTCTAGTTCTAATAAGGAGCCCCCAAAACAGTTTTGGTAATTATTGAGGCCCCTAAGGTATTGGTTTGTTCAACCCTGAAAACTACATTTACATTTGCCCACGCACCTCCACCCCTAAACCCTGAACCCTACAGTAGAAGCCAGAAAGTTGGAATATCATTATCGTAACCCCTTTAAAGTAAATTATAGGGGATCCTACCATTAATTCATATTCCAACTTTCTGGAGTTCCCTTTAAAACCCTTCAAGTTGACTGCCTTGGCCCACTGATTGGCCATTGACCAGCACATCGGTAGCGAACTTGTTGCACAGGGCCTTCGACACTTTTACATGGCTTTTTTTAGGGTTTAGGGTTTAGGGTTTAGGGGTTTAGGGGTTTAGGGGTTTAGAGTTTAGGGTTTAGGGTTTAGGGGTTTAGGGTTTAGGGGTTTAGGGTTTAGGGTTTACAAACTGAACTTAGAGCCCTAGCAACAATTATGCTTTTAGGTGCCTCTTAAGGGTTAAAATAACAAACAACGAAATTACTTCAAATTAGGGTGTAGAGACTAGCGGCTGGGCGTTTAGGGTTTGGTTGAGGGGTTTAGGACTGAACCCGAAACCTTCCCCACCTTCGTGTCTGTTGTAGCAAACCTTGACCAAACTGTTTAGCCGACGATACGGGCCTTAAGAATTAATACTTAGTGGCTGTTTAAGTGAGTGTTTGTGTATATGCAAAAACTATGTGGGGCATCCGTACTGCTGACCTGAACTTAGACCCCTACCAAAGATTCTAATTTTAGCGGTTTCTTCGGGATTTATTACAAGAGCCAAATATTAAAAGTTGATTCCAAGTACCCCTACGACTGATTGTTGAGAGCCCTATATCAAACTCCGAGACCCGGTGGATGGTAAACGGATCTTAGGGTTTAGGGGTTTAGGGTATAGGGTTGATTGGGTCAAAACGAAAGTCCGTTTGGCATTCAGCGCACACCAGCTTGCGTAATACCCTGGAACTTGTATAATCCCTTAAAGCCCTAAAAAAGATACCCAAAATCCTACAGCCCAAAACGCCCTCGAACCGCTGACCCTGCTCGAAGTGGCGCTTGCCCTATGCGGCAAAAGCCCCTAAGCCCTGAACCCTCAACCAGCCTCAACCCTAAACCACTCTAAACCCAAAAGCCCTAAACCCTAAACCACCGCCTTAACCCTAAACTCGCAAGTGCCGGGTTCCTGCAGGGTTCACGATTTAAGGTTCAAGGTTCAGGTGTTTATACAGGGACACATGTACTTATATTCCCAATTAGGGTACTTGTAACTGTACTTGCTAAGTCCCATGAACCTCCTAGCCGGGGTTCGGGTTGTGGGTTTAGGGATTAAGGGATTTGGAAACCAGCTCCCGAAACCATGCTAGAAGCCCAACCACCTGCTGTTGCAAACTAAATTTTGGGTGCAGCGGCCATTTCTTGGTGCCACAGTAAAAACACCCGAACGTTCAATCCACCAAATTTCCTGAAATATAGTGAGCATACCTGGGGTACCACTTAGGGCTCCTTGGGAACATTATTGAGTGTATCTTTGGATTTCCTACTTCGAATAATCATCTGAAGCGTCATAACAGTAGCCCAACTAATGTATCAACCTCATCCTCTCGCACTTCTCCGTCTGCTGAACGACAGGCTTGTAGACGAGGCCCTTTCCACGTTGGGGTCTTGCTTCGATACTTCCTTGCGTGCAATGAGAAGCGACACGAGCGCCCGTGAACCATGCGAGCAGCAGGCAGCAGCTTGGGAAGCAACTTCCTGATGCAAATTTACTGTAGCCGGGGTAGTTTTATAAGGAATCTGCAACTACCACAGACATGGGAAAGCATGCCCACCGGGGCACCTAGCCGCTTTGAAGACCCCAACACAAGTCGATCTGAAAACTGCACACCTCTGGAAAAAAAAAACACCTAGAAAACCTTGTCGCAAACCTTTCCACAACCAGTTCACACCCCCCAAAAACCAGACCCCGGACCCTAAATCCTAAAAACCCTGCAGCTCCGAACGCTGAACCTCGAAGCCCCTGAATTCCTGAACTTTGCACCCTAAACCCAACATCAAATCTGACCTCCGAAACCCAGATACGATATGCTTAGAGTTTAACGTTATGTTCAAAACCTCTTGAAACTTTCAACGCAGGCTTATTTTAAAAAACACACACACACACGCAGACACACACGCACACACACATGCGCGCAAATATGCTAACACAACCCAATGACAACCCGGTTAACAAGGCTTAAGTCCAAAAGTCATACTCACGACGTACAACTGCTGTGTAAGACCTAATAAAGCCGCATAAGTTCTTGTCTAGACCGGTTGAAAGACCCTGTCAGCCCTATGATGCCCATATAAAACCCCAAACAAGCGGCCGACAGGACAGAGCCTGCAGGTAGTTCATCAATAGAGTTAAATGCACTTTAACCCCAATTAGGATCCCACTTAAGGCATCTATATCTCTACTACCCTAGAAGTCCTGATACTTTTTGGGACCGTTAAGACTGATCAGGACCTTTGAGATCCAAAGAAGCCCAAACACTTTGGAGATTGTGAACCCTCCCAATGATACCCAAACACGTATATTACTCCTAAAAACCCGCAACCCTAGACCGAAGTAGGCGGCCTTGACATTGGCACCTTCCTCGCTTGATGGAAGCGTGTACCTCAGTTCAGGGATTAGGTTTATCAGGGCTGTACACGGCTCAAGATTCAGGTTTGTTTTATGACTTTGCAGAGTGTTTACCGACTACCGGTGGGTTTGATTGAAGCGTGTACTTGGCATTTTATATGCTTCCTATGTTTCTGAAGGAGTGTACAAGCTTCCTATATGGCCGTTAAGCGGTTTTCATAAGATTTTTGGAATGTTCAGGACTTGGGGCTTTAAGGTTCTTCTTCGGGAACAGTACCCCTCAAGTACGTATGGAGCGTGACTCCAAATCATAATGAGAAGGGCCCTTTAGAATGTGAGGGGCATGTTCTTGAAAGTCTATAGACAAACCCCCTTTCTACAGTTCTATTATGTGGCAATGCCTGTAAAACGGTGGATTCTTTCCTTGGCTGACTTCTGAACCCCTCCTAAAAGTCAAACTTTTAGCATCCTTATGATAGATCATATAGAAACCCAAAAAGTTAAAGTCCTAAGAGTCAACCAGAAAAACGCCAAGTTTCTTCAACGGCAGGTTACAGGCAACCCTAGAATCCATAACGTTTCGGGGTTCGGGGTTTCTTTAGTTCTCCTTGAGGAACTTGGAGTAAAAGCATGCCATAGCGAAGAAGCTTAAGCTCGGATCACTGCTCCTTTAAGGGCCCCTGTAAGAGTTGCTATACGGGTTATGAAAGGGTTTCAGGGTTTGGGGCTTAGTGCTTGTGATATTTTGTCTATGTTAGTGAGCTGGCTAAGGAAGATTAACCTCTTGTGTAAGGTTGTGACGGTCCCGGAGACGCCAATATCCCTTAGTCAAGAAATATACCTGAAATCATATCTTCAACGAACGGGCAAGTGTGCCACAGGTCATACTTGGTGGGGTGAACAACACCAGCAAGAGAAACGAACTTTGTAGTTGAGCAGGCAACCTGCAACTTCATACTTGAGCCGTTTCGTCTGCCTGCGCTCAGATCCGGCCGCCCGCTGGATGACCACGTGCTCAAAATCAATCCTGCTGCTTGCCAGGCCGAATGCCCCGAAGGAAGCATCGCAATACTTGAGCAACGTCGTGTTCAAGTAGTTCAAAGGCTTGACTTGGAAGTCGTCCATACCCACCTTGCGCGAGAAGTCGTCCTCGTGCCGAACATAGGTGCCGTTAACGTCCCTGAGGCTAGTACTGCCATCTGAAGCAAAGCATCGCACGGAAAAAGGCGCATAGGGTGTCACAGCATTGATTTGGGCCCCACTCTACACCCTGATACCAGAAACCACTTACCAGATCTAAACTACCCTAGGCTGTACCTGGGGATCCGAAACCCTACTGTTTTAAGGGTTCTACCCTCTAATCAAGGGGTCATAACCTACTATTTTGTAGGGTTTGGGGTCACAGGTAAACCCTAAACCCCCTAAACCCTAAAGATCCCTCTAAATCCCTGAAAGCCAAAAGAGTCCCTAAACCCTAAACCCCTAAACTCTAAGGATCCGGCTGTAACCCCGAAGATCTACTTGGAGGGGCAGTCGACTCAGTAAGTCGTTTATAAGTCGGGCCATAACGGTTGATGATATAAATCCTAGGGTTCCTTTGAAGGGATCTATAGGGGGTGCCTTTTAGAGGCCCCTTTAAGGGATCTATAGGGGGTTTAGGGTTTAGGGTTGATGATAGAATCTGATAGACATCCTGCATTACCCATAATAAGGAATATACCATAATTCCCACAGTTTAGGGTCCTTAGCTAATATCATCAACCGTAATTGGGGGGTAACTCCATTTAGGGTACTTATAACTCTACTTAAAACCTACTTACTAAGTCCCCTGCCCCTCCAAGTAGACCCTAAACCCTAAACCCCATAGATCCCTTTAAGGAACCCTATAGATCCCTTTAAGGAGCCTTTTAAGGCACCCTTGCTAAGTCCCCTGCCCCTCCAAGTAAACTTTGCCCCTAAACCCTAAACTTTGTTATAGTAGGGCCCTGGCCAATACTCGCCAGTTTCATGCTTCTCCTGCGCAGCAGAGTGCAGGCGACTTCGGGGAGAGCAGAAGAGCAGCCAGGTATCAGGGTCCTTGCTGCTATATTCCAAGGGTAAAAGGAGGGACCCTATAACAAGGACCCCTAGGTATATAATATAGCCACTATATACCCATTATATAGCCCATTATAGGGTAGGGGTCCCCATTAAGGGTCCCTCCTTTTCTGCTTTGGTATATGTTAATACGTACTGCAGAGGTTTGAGGAATAGTAATCAAGATAATCTTGCAACCAATTTATGACGATACCGAAACACATTTACAATCCTAATCTACCTATTAAGGCCCCTTACCTAGGCCCAATACCACTCACCCTAACTCTTAGAGTGCCTTTCAAAGGGAATCCTATTCGAACTATTACCCTAAGGGTCCAAGTACCTGATAATCATATACTCTCCCAACTTAGTGACTAGTAACCTCCATAACAACTCTCCGAAACCTAAGTACCCGACTATTGGGTCCTTGGGGCCCTTACGGTTAAGGCCCTCGAAAACTGGGCGTGCGCTCCCTGGGCTGCGGAAACCCTATAGTAGAAGCCCAAAAGTTGGAAACCCTGTAGCCTCGATCCCTAAGAGTAATGTATAGGGAATCCCAGCACTATTTGGCCTTAATCCGGTTTCCAACTTTATGGGGTTTGCTGTAAACCCTAAACCCCGAGCCTAGAAGTTCTAGAACTCGGTACCATAATTATTGGGGAACAAAAAAGGGGCTCTAATTGGAGGATGGGACTGAGCACTTAGGATTTTACCCTAACCGTGATTGCTACAAGTCATCTTGGCTGACTTCTGAACACCTCCTAAAAGTTAAACTTTTATCCTCCTTATTATAGTTCATACAGAAACCCAAAAAGCTAAAGTTTAAAGAGACAACCAGAAGAACGCCAAGGAACTATTGGGGAACGAAAAAGGGACCCTAATTTAGAGAACTACCCAAATAGGTTCAGGGTTGGGGTTTACTTGGAGGCCCTGTTGACTTAGTAAGTCTACTTAGTATCCCCTAGAAACCCCATTATAATCCCCATAACCCACCTTACTAACCCTACTTACTAAGTCAAAAGGGCCTCCAAGTAGAGTGTTCCGGGGTGCAGGGCTCAGGGTTGAGGATTTAGGGTTTAGGGTTTAGGGTTTAGGGTTCGCACAGAGGACGCCCTGAAGAGGCTGCACTCGGGTTCTAAGGGTTCCAGAATCGTTGCCCCTTGAAGGATTTAGGGTTGAGGATGTAATTACCTGAAGAATCATGGGACTTAGTAACTAAGGCTATAAACAAGATAGCTATACGTATACTTCTTGATTACTGATAGTTAAGGTACTTATAACAATACTTACTCTAAGTCCCACGAACCTCCAGCTATGTGCCTTTTTTCCTCCACTCTTCCACAGCCAGAACATCCCAGCGATGGTCTTACCTTTGGTTAGTAGGGAATGGAAGAATGGTAGTAATAGTAGTCATAATTGTACCACATTCCTCCATTCCCTACTAACCAAAGGCAAGTGGTGCAGAAGGTCACCGAGGTACCACCGTAGCCCTCGGAGTTTGCCTCCAGGTTCTTGCAGCGAGGCTCTGCACCCCAACAGGTTCCCCCAAAGGGTCCAAGTATCATTGTGGGTATAGACTTATGCTTAGGGTTTAGGGTTTAGGGTTTAGGGTTTAGGGTTTAGGGTTTAGGTATACTTATAGGGAATTTGGGGGGTCGAAGTATATATACCATAATGATACTTGGACCCTTTGGGTTCATGTAGACAGATGCTCGTGGCTCGCCGTCCGCCAGGAACGCCGTCTGGAAGGCAGCTTCATCAATCTGTCCAACCTTGTATGGGTCACGTCTATATGTGAATAACATTGACCCCTGATTAACAAACTCACTTGTCTTGATGGGCCTGATCGAATCCGGGGGTCTAATATAAGGGGCCCTTCCTCATTTCAGTAGGGTTTAGCCAAAGACTCCCTATGGCGAATCGCAAAGCTGGAAAGCGAATACGACCCTCTCGATGGACATTTGGCCATACACGGCACTTCCTGTACTGAGGGTATTATAAGGGCCTGAATAATTAGACTAGGGTTTGGGACCCATTATACGATATTGTTAATAAAGAACCCACCAGAATAGTGCTGGTAATCTTTTAAGGCCCCTATATTATGCTTGCCTTTGTTTGAATAGGCAACGAGAGTGGAGAGCTCGAGCCTAATAACCCCGAAACTCTAAGGGCCCATGTGCTCATATAGTATATACATTGGCCTTAATGTAGTCCCTATTTAGGTACTTTGGGGCTCATGTATCTCTATATGGGTACATGGACCCTTGGGGAAAGCTAGAAAGCCTAAAGCCCAAACAGCGAACCATCCTCGGGCACCAAATCCCTTCTAGAGCCCTTATACTTGGAGGGGCAGGGGACTTAGTAAGTCCCTTATTAGTAGGATTATAATTGGGGAAACTCGATTTTGGGTACTTATAACTCTACTTATAACCTACTTACTAAGTCCCCTGCCCCTCCAAGTAGGACCCATTAACGGCATCCCTGAATCGATGAAAGCAGCGTAGAACCCTGTGTGTTCAGTATCTTTGGGAGCAAAGACTAGCCTTTGGGAGTAGATGTACCTTGATAGGACTTACTACCCCAATAAGCCACAGAAATAGAAGGTTAAACTTTCCGATTCCTACTAAACTATGAGAACCCAAAAAGTTAAAAGGTTGGGTATTGAGGATCTAAGAGAACCCCTATAAGACCTTTAGGTAAGCTTTCTTCCCAAGGACTAGGCCCAAGTCGGCCCGAAATCCCAGGAAAGGCTGGCACAGAGGAGGCCTCTTAGGCTACTTGGAGGTCCATGAGACTTGGTAAGTTAGCTTGTAAGTTGCTTGACTGGGGTTTTCAGTGATTATTATAAGTATGGTTACCTTGTTTATAAACCCAGTTATAAGTCCCATGATCCTTTGCGTAAAGCCTGAACCGTAAACCCTTTAAGCCCTTAAAGGGAGCCCTATGATAGAACCCTATGGTACCCTTTTAAAGGAGCCCTTATCACCCTAGTTAGTAAATCCCATGATCCTTTAAGTACAGAGCCCGTTACGCAAAGGCTCCATGTACCCACATAGTATATACTTAGGCCGTAAAGTACCTATATAGGGACCCCTTGAAGGCCTAAGTATCTATGTTGCAGTAGATACTTAAGCCTTAAAGGGGTCCATATATAGGTACTTTAAGGCTATAAGTATATACTATCCCCGGGAATCAACATAACCCAAAAGCCTTACATAATATGGTCTTTCGGCCCGAAAGCCTTAATCTACGTCTACGAGTCCTTAGGCCTTAGATGCCTAGAGGGTATATGGGCTGACATGGAGCCTTAGGTGAACCCTTTAGCAGCTGGGAGCCCGGGCTCGCGTCGGATGTAACAACGCCCCGTTGCCCATGCTCATCTGCGTCAAGGACTTTTTTTGAGGGGGGGGTCAGGGATTTCTAGGGTTTAGGGGTTTTAGGTGTTTAGGGTTTAGGAAAGACTCTTTGGGCTTTCAGGGGTTCCGGAACGCCTTACCTGTGACTCCAAACCCTACAAAATAGTAGGCGATGACCCCTTAGTCAGAGGGTAGAACCCTTAAAAACGGTAGGTTTTTGGATGCCCAGGTAGGGACTCTTTTGGCTTTCAGGGGTTTAGAGGGATCTTTAGGGTTGAGGATTTAGGGGTTTTGAGTTTAGGGTTTCAGGACTCTTTTGGCTTTGAGGGTTTAGAGCTTAGGGGATCCCGTTGAGGGGTCCGGGAAGGACTCTATAAAGGTACGAAAGGTTTCCATAAGGGTGAAATAAGCTTCTAAGGACCTTAACTGGGATCATAAGCATGGTTACCTTATGTATAAACCTAAGTACTAAGTCCTATGATCCTTGAAGTAGGGGCTCTACATTGGATTTTGTGGTTCAGGACTGTTTGAAATTTTCGGTAACAGTGTTCGGGGCGTATGTGCTGCAACTTGAGAAGCTTCACTTGCCATCAAGTCTGCCCAGGATGCAGCAGGCTTGCTGCCACGAATAAGTGGAGAACCCTAAACCCTAAACCGTCAAACCAAGCCATGTGAGCCATGACTATGGCCACAAGTCCCAGACTCCGACGTGGAGTCGATGAACGACTGGTAATTGGGGCCAACGGCGATGTTGCGCCTGCCAATCGCCGGTCGGCCGGACTTCCCCGGCCACATGGATGAGGTGGTTGGCGCATTGCAAAGTGCGGCTGTGGCTGTACGTTTTAACGTGGACCGAGATTGCTCTGGGCCCTAGCGCTCCGCGCGGCCAAGGCTGCACCTCAGAACACAATGGCCTTTACGGTGTACAGCTTGTTGCACATGCTCATGTGCGCAACGGTTCTTATTGGCCTCTAGCGGTCTACCTGTATCCCCAAACCCTACAAAATAGTAGGTTATGACCCCTTAATTAGAAGGTAGAGCCCTTAAAAAACGGTAGGTTTTGGGATCCCAAGGTCACGGGGATAGGGGGTTATTTAGAACCACGGGGATAGGGGCGTATTTAGAACTTCGCATTTGTGTGCAGAGCTTCGGGTTTACGGTTGTTGCAGGATGTTGCAGGGAGGCCCGGTTCATCTAGATACGGTTGCATGAAGCGTTTAGGGTTTAGGGCATACGGCTTAGGAATGTAGAGGTTTAAGCTTTCGGACTCAGGCTAAGGGCTTGGGGTTCTGAACCTTATATCCCAAACCTTGGGTATCGGGGGGTCTGGGTAGTAAGATCCCTGTCACGCACACCCCGGAATCCTCAGTTCGCAGGGTTACCCTCAAGCACTGGGCCCAAGCCTAAACACCTGGGACCTCCGAACAACTCCTGTAAACCCTGTACATTTTCGTGTCAAAGCCGTAAGATGCCTTGTCGTTTCCTGGTAAACCAAAATCCACAAGCACCGCACTTTGCTGTAAACCCCCAAGCCCAAAATCCCGAAACCCTCAAAGCTACTATTGTGACTTTGAAGAACCCTTTAAAGGAACCCTTGTAGAACCCCTCAGCCTATCCCGTATACCTCAAAGCGCTGCACCTCCAGGTTGTCAATCTTGACCACCTGGTAGGAGGGTGCGAGAAGAGGGTTTAGGTCCAAGTAGAAGGATGCTATAAAAGGATGTTCGCACAGCTCTTCATAGGATCTATGAAGGGTTCCTTTCAGGGAATCTATATGGATTCTACCAAATGAGATTCTGTAGGGTTCTTGAGGGTTTTGGGGTTTGAGGGATTTGGGTCAATGACTTTTCGTCACCGCAAGTGCGCCAAGCCCTTCGGCTGTTGAGGTGAAGAGCTCAGGATCTGTGCAAGCAAAGACTAATCTAGTGGCCTCAATAATTAGAATAGGGTTTCCGGGCATATTATACTATACCGATAATAAAGATCCACCCAAAAAAAATGTTTAGGTAGTTTATTGAGCTCCCTACAGTAAGCAGGAGTAAGTTCCCCAGTAGCCTTTTAATTGTACGGGAGCCCTTGTTCTTACCATCTTGTTGTAAGAAATGAACCACCCAAAACAAAGCAAAAGGGCAGTGCTGAGGAGTCCAGGCAAGCAAGGAGTAAGCAAGCAGACCAAAAACATGTGCCTAAACTCAAAACGCGAAAGCCTAGTTTGTCACACACAACCCCCACCCCCTCGTACTCAGGAACTCTATAAACCCTATGCTTAAACCCCAGGCATTACATCAAACGCTGACCCTACGGTTGATGATATATATATATATATATATATATATATCCCGCATTACTCATAATAAGGAATGTACCATGGTTCAAATAGTCTAGAAAACAGGATTTATACCATCAACAGTATCAGGGGCTTGGACGTTCAGGCTTCTCCGAATCTAAACACAGCTGGATATCACCTTGCTACAATTTCCCCAAGGGTCCAGAGGACCCAATAATCATGTACTCGGTTTTGGGATAGTAGTTATGTAGGTTAGGATTTTGGAGAGTATATGATTATTGGGTACTTGGACCCTTGGGGTTTCTTCCTGACACGAAGTCCCCGGAGAGCCCATTGAGGAAAGGAGAACACCTCACATCACAATATTAAATGCTCTCCTTCAGTTTGAAGTCTATGATTTGTTGGGGTTAAGGCTTGAGAGACTGCCTGATCGAACTCTGGCGGCTGCAGGACGCGGATGCGATACTCATTGGCCTCCCAGGGAATTCGGAGCTGTCCGAAGACTCTGCACATTTCCGGGCTTAGGCGGTGGGCATATACCTCTAGAGCAACAGTGAAAACACCCTAAACCCAAACCCCCACAGGAGTTCTTGCAACAGCAGCCAAAACCACTATAGACTAGAGCCGGGAGCAACACTTGGCAGAAGAGTCAATGGTTTGCAGCTTTTCTTGGCGATCTTGATAAGTTCTTGAGAGTGGTCCTTATGATGGGGATCCTGACATTTAAACTTTACGGTGTGTATCAAGATTCAGAAAACTTCACGACTCAGCAGAAGCATAGAAGCAGTATGGGGGATCGCACTGGCACTTGTTAGCAGCCGTGAGAACATTCTCACACACATGCAATGACAAAAACGAACGGAGTAGCAGTACGAAGTGACTAACGGGGCACTGTGCTCCTGCCGTCTGAAAACTCATCCGCGCACAACTTGCTGTGAAGAGAATACGGGCATTTGTTTACCCTAGCTGCTCTAGCTCCCGGCATGACAATTTAAGTAGGGTTTCTGCAACTAAACCAGGAGCTCGGTGATGGCTAAATCCTGCATTAATTACCTCAAGCAGTGGATCATGGGACTTAGAGACTAGGGTTATAGACTAATCAATAACCCCAGTTGAGGCAGTTATAACCTTAATTACTTACTAAGTCCCATGATCCTCCTAGTGGCCCTGGGTGAACTGCTGTATTGTTCTCACTATGGAAATTTGCAAGGCCCTAGACCCTAAAAGTTTTGCCAATCGGCAAAACGTAGACATACGCACGACTCTGCGTGATGCTGTGACCCTAAGGGTTCAAGTACCTAAGTACCTAATAAACAAATATTCTCCCAAAAAGTAACCTCCATAACTACTATCCGAAGCCTAGGTACCCGATTATTGGGTCCTTTGGACCCTTATAAGGGTGAGATTGAGAGTTCAGGCCAGGAGGAAACCCTCCAGTCACTGCAGGACCCTGAAATGTCGTATGATGTGGGAACCTGATTAAGAAACCCTGGCCCTATACCCCAAAATAGTAGGATTCATATAAGGAACCCTAATATAAAGGCCCAAAATTTCAGGCTCTTGCATTAGTGGCCTTGTCAACCTTGTTGATGGTGGGCGGAGGCGTTCATACTGTTCTACAACAAAGAACTCTGGTACAGAGTTGTGGGTGGGTGAGTGGGCGGGCACCGGTGTTTGTTGGGTGGGTGGTTGTACGCAGGTAAGTTTAGATGGACAGGATGCCGTGATATATCCTTAAACACTAGATGATCATCATAGGGATCCATGCATGGGAAACACCAACTATCACACCTACGTAAAACCCCTGGTTCTTTGTGGAAATTCTCACCATCACATGTAGAATAGACCTGTAGAGCCCACCTAGGAGCTCCGGTACAAGTTGAAGCACATTCCCGATTGGAGGAACTATGATAAAAGTATAAAGTACTTTCTAACGCCCTATAAGACCCTTGTACCCCCATAAACGATAAGTACATTCCTTGATTCCGGCTCAGACCAGAGAGCCTTCCTTTCCAGGATATCTTATGATGGCTTCCCTGTCCTCAGAATTGTAGGTCTTTCAGGGTTAAGGAAACGTGTTAAGCGCACCCATTCAGCTACTAACCCTAAGGCTCCATGTGCCCATATAGTCTGTACTTAGGCCTGAAAGTACCTACATAGGGACCCCTTTAAGGCTTAAGTATCTACTATAATGGCACATGGAGCCTTTGGGTAAGCTAATCCCTGAACCTTAAATCCCTCCAAGGACCTCAGAGTCAGGGCCCTGGACCCCTTAAGGACCCCAGAATAAGGTCCCTGGAGGCATAGGGTAAAGACCCGGCGATCCAAGTTCGTGACCCGGGGCGGTTTCGGGATGCCGAAGAGACCGCTGGTCGTCCCTGCGAAAAGAAGCACTGAAGGAGGGCTTAGGGTCTACAGGAGTTTAGGGTTTAGGGTTTAGGGAAAAGAAGCACTGAAGGAGGGCTTAGGGTCTACCTGTATCCCCAAAGCCTACAAAATAGTAGGCTCTGACCCCGAAATTGAAGGTAGAACCCCTTCAACGGTAGGATTTAGGATCCCAAGGTAGGAGTTTAGGGGTTTGAGGGTTTAGGGCTGTAGGGTCTTGGGTCTACGGTTTTGCGGTCTATGGCTCTAGGGTGTATTAGAGTGCAGGTCTTAAGATGGCTCTAAGTGCCCCCTCGAAAACAGGACAGGGACTAGAGTTGAATGCTTCAAGGCTAGATGCGGCACTTCTGGCCTTGAATAGTTTTAGGAGGAAGCTGAGACCTCTCCTCTTGTGGCATTGAGTAGGTTTAGAAGGAAGCTGAGACCACAAAGTGGGCAAAAGGACCCATTCGCAAGAGGCCTTGTCAGCTTGGCTCGAATTTGGCTCCCAGTGTTGAGGACTGGGTTCAGGGGTTCAGGGTTTAGGCCTTAGGGAAAGCAGGGTTTAGGGTTTAGGGGTTTAGGGATTCAGGGTTTAGGGAAAGCACACAAATCCAAGGCTGGTCCAAGGAGTCCAGGAATTTCGAAAGCCCATAGCTTTTGCTTCCATGCACATCAAAACAAAAATGTGGGTCATGATGCTTGCGTGTGTGGGTGTGTGTGTATATATATATATATGTGTACATTATTAACCGCCGACCTCACTCAGTAAAAACCAAAACATATAGAATCGAAGGGATTAATTACCTAATTGTCGGGTATCATAGGGAACTAAAGGCTAACCTTTTTGATTATATAGGGGTTATATAGGGACCATACTACCCAAAAAAGGTTTCAAGGTTACCTACCCGACTACTAGGATTACACTATATAACCTTCTTAGGAACCCTGCAGCTGCATGGGATAAACGTGCTGAGCCTATGGAGCCCCTTGAAGGAACATGTGCCCATAGGATCGATGCACTTACCCTACAATTACAGAACCCGTTCAAGGAACCCCAGCACAGGATCGACGTGCTTAGCCCATGCAGCCCTTTCAAGGAGCATAAGGAGCTCTAAATGCCTATAGGATCGACGAGCTTATCCTATAGAAGCCTCTTCAGGACCCCCCCCCAATCCGTACAGGATCGACGTGCTTAGCTTATGGAACTACCCTTCAAGCGGTGCGGAACCCTAAACGCCTATAGGATCGACGAGCTTGATGTACACAGTCTTGTCCTCGGGCCCTACGCCTTCGTTGACATAGACCTCACCACAAGCGAAGCTGGGGCTCTACTTGGAAGCTTAACTAGGGTTTTTAAAAGGATATAAACATAGTTACCTTATTCATTACCCTGGTTCCGTGTCCAGAAAAATTGAATTATACTCATTTTCCAGATCTTCCACACCCCCTTAGTTAACGAATATGTCTTAACCTAGCCCCAAGAATAACCTAGGAATAAAAAACGGGTGCCCATTTTGGTTTTAAAGGGGCTTATAAGAGAAGCTGAACCCGTAAAAAGGGAATAATGGCCTACTCTGGGTCCTAGTCCAACATGCCTTAGGGTTTAGGAATTTTCCGTAAGTAAGAGATAATGGCATCCCTTAAACCCTAAACCTTATAGATCCCTTTAAAGGATCCCCTATAGGAGCCGTTAAGGACCCCTGAAATGATGCAAGGCCTGTTCCTTAATTGGTCCAAAAAGTAGATCCCTTAATGCGGGCTCCTGTAAAGTACCCTTAGTAGTATAGGGGCCCGAATTGGAAGATCTACTTTCTAGATCCTCCCAAAGGTCTGGGTAAGGGGTTTTGAAACATCTGGGGCCTGCATGGTTACAGCATTCCTTTGAAAAGGGGCTTAGAGGGGCGTGAAGGGGGTTTTGCGGGTTCCTTTGAAGGGTTCTATAGGTTTTAGGGTTTTTTGGGTGGGTTTTAGGGTTTAGGATTGTGGTTTGGGATTTAGGGTTTAGGTCTTCGGGTTTAGGGTTTTGGAGTCGGCTTCTGCAAAGGGTTCCGTTGACGGCCTCCTTTACATTCCTTAACTTGCGGTTTCCAGAAGAGTTCCAGAATGGGAGTTTGCAGGCGCTTGGAGGTCGGGGATTTGGGGGCATTAGGGCTCCTTTTGAAAAGTTTCATTCTGGGTTCAACAACAGTCCTAGATAGGGATTCTATATAGTGGTCCCCAAAAAATTGGAAACCGGATTAGGCCAAATAGTGCTGGGATTCCCTATACATTGCTCTTAAGGATTGAGGCTATTGGGTTTCCAACTTTTGGGCTTCTACTGTATAGGGCTTTTAGTTTTTGAGGCTCTGTAGTTCTAAGGCTTGGGGTTCTGAAACGTTTCAGGAGGATCGAAATCAGGATTCGCCCAGGATTTTTGGTGTTTTGGCCCAACTTTACAGCGGTTTGACAGAAGGGGGTTGTTGTTTTCTAAATCGGAAAGTAACAACACCCCCCACCCCTCTATCAAAGGGGTATGGGGGTTTTAGGGCTCTTGCGCTTTTTAGGGTTGTGAGTGTGCGCTCAGCAAGCGCTCGGCGGTACCGAGATTTTTGACAGTGCCTATATTTCAAGTTGGGCTTTAAGGCCATTTTAGTTTACTTAGAAGTAGAAGCCGTGCAAAACTCGCTGAGCCCAGAGACTCCAATATCCCTTAATTAAGGAATATGCCTTAAATCGTATAAGAGATCCTACTATAATTTAAGGTATATTCCTTAATTAAGGGATATTGGAGTCTCTGGGAGCCTGCAATCCCCAACAGTACCTACATTGCGACAATGGGCACCCCAGTCTCGCTCCGGAGACTCCAAATCCTAAAACCTGAAACCCTCAATCCTAAGATCCCGCTATTAGGGTTTAGGGTTTGTATACTTATACTACCCCAAAAAGACACAAAAAAACAGAAGGTTAACCTTTCCGATTCCTACTAAACTATAAGACCCCAAAAAGTTTAAAGGTTAGGTATTGGGGATCTAAGGTCAGTTGTGGTGGTCTGAAGGGAACTCTGACTCTGTATCAATTGGTGCCAGCTTTGTTGCAGTGGCCGGGCTCCGAACCCGGTTTCAAGCAAAGGCAGGCGCGGATTCAATGTTTCAGGGCGCAGGCAGCCCTAAACCTAGCCCTATCCCTCCAAGGACTTCATAGTTAGGGCCCTAGACCCCTTGAGGACCCCATAATAAGGTCCCTGGAGGCATAGGGTAGATCTCTAAAACAAAATCCCCCAAACCCCAAAAGCAAGCCTAAACCCTAAACCCTAAACCCTAAGCCCAAAGAGGCTGAGCTTCGAGCCACGTGTGTGAGGGGGTTCAAAGGCGTGTAGATGGTGTGGTTACCATCGATCTGCCGGGATGTGTGCAGGGTGTAGGGTTTGGGGTTTAGGGTTTCAGAATGGGGTTTCAGGTTTAGGGTTTAAGGCTTGGGTTTAGGATTTAGGCCTCTCGCGTTTTTCGCAGGATTTGGGGTTTAGGGTGTAGGGTTTTAGAGTTTAATGACTTGCTGGGCTTGCAGGCCGCGTCAAAGCAGCATCCCTGAATCCAATCAGCTCAGTCTGTTCGAAATCTGCAACCTAACGCAAAAGGAGAACTGTAGCCTGACCCTAAGGGTCCATGTGTCAAATATGTATGTTCGCCTTAAAGTGCTCCAAATATAGGTACACTGAGCCCAAAATCTATACTGTTTGGGCACATGGACTGGATGCGGAACAGGGGATATTTCTGGTAATATACCCTACACACCCACTATTAAGGACCATAAGCTGGAACCCTAAACCCCTAAACCAAACCCCAAACCCCCCAACCCCAAACCCCCAAACCCCTAAACCCCTAAAACCCTAACCTCTAAACCCTAAACCCCTAAACCCCTAGTTATCTAGGCCCCTTTATTTGGGTCGCTGAAGGTGGCCCTTGGAGCCCACTTCGAGGCGTTCGAGCTGAGGATCTCGAGAGCTTGGGGGTTTAAGGTATAATTGTGGGTTTTGCGGTAGGGTTCCTGTAAGGGATCTATATGGTGGATACTATAAGGGTACTATGATATAGGGGTCTTATAGGGTTTTTGGGGTATATTATACTCATAGGAAATGTACAGTAGGAACCTGATTGAAAAATCTTGGGCCTTTATTGGGGTTCCTTATACGAACCTTTCTATTTTGGGGTTATAGGCCCAGGGTTTCTTAATCAGGTTCATACATTATTTCCTGTTTCCCTTGCTATTATAGGACTCTTTTAGATCCCTTTAAAAAGGAACCCTTAGGCTATGCTGAACTTATAAGACCCCTAGCAAGAAGTAAGATTCTGGTTGTTTATTACGGATTATAATAGGAACCAGAAAGTAGTCAACGTTATTTCCAAGTCCCCTAAGATATGTAGTGTTTGCGTGACGTTGACTCCTACTATAATATGGCTTACAACGGACCCTTTTCTGGTGGCTTCCATTTTAAGGATCCTGTTGGATGTTGCATTGGCTTTGTCTCGCCCCGTTCTCGGCTGGCCGTCATTCTCTTTGCCCAGGCCCCGGTGAGCACATGGAGCCACGCGAGAAAAGGTATCCTGCCATTCTCCATTGTTTCGATCCTTTCGGGGCTCTACTTGGGCCTGATGGGACTTAGTGACTACAGTTATCAGTACCTTAACTGGGGTTCGAACTAATACTATAAGTACGTTATATATACGCCTAATTACTAAGTCCCATCACCATTCAAACAGGCTGCTATAGGCACACCCGTCTCAGTTCGCCATAAGCCACCAATCCGATGTAAAAGGCATGCCCAGGGAGCCCAATAATATAGGGGCCTTAATAATTAGAATACGGTTTTGGGGCTCACTATACTATATCTATTATAATAAGAAAACCCCACCATAGTATTGGTAATTAAAGCCCGTAGAGTACGTTAAGCCACGATGCGGCTAACTTTCAAATTCATGGTCCTTTTTGGGGGAACTCGATATAATTCCACTCTTACTTACTACCCCCCAAAAAGTCACAGAAATAACAGGTTAAACTGTCCGGTTCCTGCCAAACTATAAGAACCCCAAAAGCTTAAAGGTTGGGTATTGGTGATCTAAAGTAGAACCCTACTCTTAATACGGCACTGCATAGTTTGGGACCCACAAGGCGCCTTAGTTGTGACAGGTACCCATATGGGCGGTTGTCAAAATCATGGTCCCTTTTTTTGGTACCCTAAATAATAGGTGACGTATTATAATAGGGACCCAAAAAGGGATCATGATTGTGACAACCACCCGTATATGTGGAGCACGGTTCAGGGCTTAGCGCGGAATAGGGTCTTGGGGCCCATTATACTATAACTATATAGAGGACCCGCCCCCCCCCCCCCAAAAAAAAATGGTATAGGTAATTGCTAAGGCCTCTATATTACGTTAAGGCATGTTGAATCACTTAATCTGCGATCGCTAACCCGAGATCCTAAAACCCGTAATCGGGCTTCTAGGGCCACATTGGCATGCCCACAGGGCAGAGCATCACATGATCTGGCAACTGAATCCCCCAAGGGTCCATCCAAGGTTCCATGTACCCACATTTTATGCTAAAAGTACCAGTATAAGAGTCCTTTTACAACAATGATGTCGTCCCAACGTGCTCGGACCCTTAAGCGTTACGCAGCGGCGCGGTTGCATGCAGTCAAAACAGCTGCTCGTAACCAGTAGCCCCAAACCCTGATAAACATAGTCAGCTATGACTCTATGACCCCTAAAGAGTTTTTAAGAAGACGGTAGAAGCCAAAAGCACTAGGCAGCCAGAGCCGTACGGTTGATGATGATGATGATGATGGCATATATATATATATATATATATATATTATGTATATATACTGCTTTACCCATAATACCGCATATACCATTTCCTATAGTTTAGGGTCCTTCAAGTAATGCAGGATTCGTATCCCTAAATCCTAAACCTTAAAACCCTATAGATCCCTTAAAAGAACCCTGTAAAGGTACCCTCGTAGATCCCTTTAAAAGGAACCCAGGATTCGTATCATCAACCCATAGGTAACGCCCACTCGGCCTCGATTCGGGGGAGGAAGAGCAAGTCGTACTTGGAGAGCTCTAAGCCTCGGACTGTCAGGCCTACTTAAAAGGATCCATAATAAGGATCTTACAGGGGGTCCCTTATGAGTACTATACGGGCTCCATGCTCAGGATTTACTGAAAGGTTCATGGGGCTTCGAAAACTATTTTCTGATGGGCTCTTCTCCAACTGCAGAACAGCTAGGATTCCTTAGCAGGATGAGCCTGTGGTTAGGACCTCTGCAGGAAAGAAGTCTCTTAGGTGAAGTACCTCTGACTGAAGCCCCAACCATCTTGTGCAGGCGTGAGAGATGGGAGCTACCATTGCTGGCCCATACAGTGAAGATAAGAGGAGCACTTCATCGCAATCGAAGCGGATCGAGGTCTAACCTCTTGAGTGACATGGCTTTCTCACGAACCTTGCGATAATTCGGCATGATACTTGGAAAAGCGGTCCACTGTCTTCTGCAGCTTCGAGCGCCCATAATGCCCTCCAACCGAGTGGAGGGCAGATCCATCTGTTCACCAGAGTTCTCCAACCTCTCATACAAGAGCTCTGTCAACCTTGCAAAGTTTCGGATAAAACTCACGGTTCCCGAAAGAAAGGCCATATGCTCTTGCCGCTTGGAGTTGGAAATGGGAGTGTGTTGAGCGTTACAACTCAATAATGAGCGTGGAAGTGAGAAGCTTTGACTCCTCCAGTGCTGGTTGCCCGTTTATGACATTGACTCCTGAAAAGTCTTTGTCGCGATCTGAACTCAACGCAGCTGTGTCCTCCTTCAAGTATAAACCGGGCTTAGGTTTTAAGGTTGCCCCAAATCACAAAAGAGCTGCTACGGTTGATGATATAAATCCTGCATTACCTTAAGAACCCTAAACTATGGGAATTATGGTGTATTCCTTATTCTGGGTCATGCAGGATGTATATCATCAACCGTATCAGCCCTGCTCACAAACACACGTTGATGCACCAAATCTGAGTTTTGACGACTCCAGACTTCAGCCCCAGTACTTCAGGAATCGACCTTGAAACAGGATATTGGGTCCTCTGTGATGTCAAGTGTACTCCCAATTAATTACAGGGGTACTCTTAACCCTAAACCCCAAACCTACTGGGCTCTCTGCGAACCCCTAAACCACCAAAACAGAAGCTCAAAACTAAGAGCACCATCGGGTATGCTACACTTTAGTCATTGCTCGGGACTACAAGGGAATACTGGTAGTAACTGCTAAAGCCCCAATGTGCTAAACCCCCGATCTCGGTGCCCAGCTCAGAGTCATGGTGAAACTCCTCAGTGCGGAGTTTCGCTCTTCGTTGCGTTTATTTTGAGCGTTTAGGTGTCCTTTACTCCGTTCTGTCTGTAAGGGCTCGTTAAGACGATTCGACAGGTTTGTAGTTTCGGGTTTTAGGGCTCAAAAACTTAGAAATACTTAGGGTTTAGGATTTAGTGTTTTGAAATAATGCGCGCGCATGGAATGGGACTTCGGCTTAGAAGTGTGCAGGTTCGGTTTTTGTTTGGTTCCGTGCTTGGTCCTTGAGGATCAAATGACCCTAAGAGCAAGAGGCTCGTTGCCCTGAGACTGTGAATCTCTGTATGGTAACTAAGCCTGAGACCGATGGGATAAGCTTCACCTGCTCTCCCCGCTCCAATACTACATGATGGGCCGCTGGGCTAACTAAGATGTGGTTGGTAACTGGAGACCTGCCATGTGAGTAACTGGAGCCCGCCGGTATCATGAGGTTGATTTCACCCGGCAGCAAGAGAAGGTGACTACGTACAGCGGAGGCCTTGGCAATAAGAATAGAGTTTTGGATATATGGCACTGTATCCATATGCGGACCAACCCGAAACCCTAAACCCTGAACCAAAACCCTAAACCCGAAACCCCAACTTGCTCCGACCCCTGTGGTAAGGGATCTGAGATGTGTGGAGGACCTGCGAAGCACACAACCGTCCTCGATACGGCCTTATATACCTTCAAAAGGGGCTGTAAGGGTTTCTTGAAAGGGTTTCTTTAAAGGGTTCTACAGGTGCGGCTACTACAATGGGTACTATGGGTGACAAGCTAGTTTAGGGTCCTGAACTATGAGTTCAGGGTTTTGGGGACAGGAGCCCGATTGAATAGTGTTAGTAGTTTAGGTTTTACGGAGTTTAGTATTCGGGAGCCTACACTACACACTCCTGCTGGGGCCAGAACTCGACATCTTGATTGTGGATCGTGAGCTCGTAGTCGTTGCGGTTTGGATCAAAGTGTGGAGACAAACTGCCCTGGCAGCAGATTCTCAGAAGCACAAAAGCCTAAATGAGAGTTTCAGAAAGTTTGGACCCTACATCCTAAACCCTAAACCCCTAAACCCTGAACCCCTAAACCCTAAAACCCTAAACCCTAAACCCCGAAGCCCTAAACCCTGAACCGGGCATCTCCCCGGGGGGGGGGGGGTCAGTTTCAGTTTCAGTTGAATTTCAAGTTCAGTTCAGTATCAATACAATATGTTTCCCGGGTGGGGGCAGATTCAGTTCAGCTCCCGGTGCAGTTCAGTATCAGTGCAAAATTTTCCCAGGTAGGGGGGCAGTTTCAGTTTCAGTTCAGTTTCAGTGGAGATCGTCATGAAAACCCAGAAGCATAAACCCCTAAATCCTGCACCCACCCTGCCCTGCCCTCGCTACCCTACCCTACCCTAACCCTACCCTGCCCTATCCTACCCTACCGAACACTCGACCCTACCCTACCCTACTTGCACCGAAGCCTACCCCACACCCTATGGCTTAGGGTTTGGGGTTCCTCCATTGACTTCACTTCGGTGTCGACAGGGATCCTTTCATGAGCTTAAAGGAACCCTACGTCCTTCGCCAGCGTGGTGCTTACACGGGGCCTTTTTATCCGAATGATACTTAAAGGCTCATGGGACTTAGTAATTAGGGTTCTAAAAAAGGGTGTCTACACAGAAGATTAGATAACACCCCAGTTCAGGTACTTATAACTGTGCTAACGAAGTCCCAGAAACCTCCGAGCTGGGATTCCGAAAGCCAATACCTTGGCCGGTTTTAAAAGGCCTGTGGTTTGGCACCTATATATGGAGTACTGTTATAGTAGGCTAATAGTAAATCATATAAAAAGAATATTTAAATATTCTTTTAAATATTTCTTTTTTTATAAAAGAATATTTTAAAATATTTCTAAATATTCTTTCCAAAATTCAAGAATATTGTGAAATATTCTTTAAATATTTAAATATTTATCGAAAATATACGAATAATTTCTTGAGGAATCTAGGCACTTGACAAAGCTGTCCCACTACTTTTTCTCAAGATCTGCGCAGACGTCGCAGGTCCCTAGTCTCGGTTCTTGGCACGCTTCGCAAGCCTTGCCTCTAAGGGAGTGAGAGCTTTACGAGTCTCCCTGGGCTCCGGCTTCTGCTCTGAGAGCGCCTCTATGGCGCCGAAGGCTGCCTGTAGATCCTGAGTTCGTTGCTTGATAGTGATATTGAAGGATTGACAGCCCGACGCCCTAAGCCGAACTCACAAACTCGAACTAGCATGCTACTAAGCCCTAAACCGGCATAAAACAATGAAAAGTCGATCTAATAATTAATAAAAACTTTTAGATAACCCATGACCAAGTAACATAACCATAGAACAGGTCATATCGAGTCCGAGACACCTCAGCAGTGGACACCTCAGTCCCGGCATCACGCCAAGAAAGTGCAAGGAAAGCACACTGCATAAGTGCGAGCACGACTGGTAACGCCATAGCATTGCCCGCCAAATCCTGCATTAAGCTTTCGGAAGGGGTCCATGTGGCTTGAAGCTGCCTGCGAATCGCGGCCTGCGGCCCTGTCCCAGAGGCCAAGCTTGCGGACGAGAGCTGCCGGCGAATCTTGTTCGCGGCCTGAGGCCCTGTCTCAGAGGCCAAGCTTGCGGACGAGAGCTGGCGGCGAATCGTGTTCGCGGCCTGAGGCCCTATCCCAGAGGCCAGGCTTGAGGACGAGAGCTGCCTGCGAATCGCGGCTTGAGGCTCAAAGCCTGGTTCGGAGGACTGTGCGCGAATCGCGGCCTGAGGCCCAGAGCCTGGCTCTGATGCCCTGCGAAACGCGGCCTGAGGCCCCAGCTCTTGGACTTGAAGCGACAACTGCTCTTCTTGAAGCTGCTGCAGGAAGGGCAATGATGGGAAGCCTTGATAGAGCAAGGCCTCCCGCCCTAGTAGCAATCGGCTATCATCAGAATCATTGCCTTCGATCCACATGAGCTGTCGCGGCAAGACCGTCGGCGCAACAATGGAGCCCGTATCTTTGTTAATGGATGCATGATGGGCTCGATAGATATTCTGAGAAATATCTCGCATAAGAAGCTCGGGACGTTCTGCTTGCAGATGCGGCAACATATCCTGTTCACGAGGGGTCAAAATCTGGAACCATCTGTTGCCCTGTAGCTTTGCCGGTGGTGCCATTCCCCAACGTCGTTTCAATGATGCGGCGAAATTCATATGTTGATCAACCCAGCCTGCTGACGGTGTAACGATAGGCTTGCCTTCTTTTTCATCTTTTTCTTTCCGAGCTCGCTCTGATGCTCGCTTCTCTTCGCGATTCTGGAGCTCGCGGAGAACTGCCGGATCATCGGCTGGCAGCCACAAATTTGCGGCACATGTCGCAGACCTCAAACATCCGTGCAAGAGTGCACCGAAAGTGGTGAACATCCCGGACAGAGTCCGCGAATGAAAATCCAGCAATATATTATTGTTGGTGCGAACGAGTAGAATAAAGATTCGACGTCGCTTGCACGGCAATCCGAACTCATAAGCATCTGTGAGAACAACTTGTGAATCATATCCGCGACTGCTCGTTTCAGCCTTGAATATGTCTAGATTGCTCTCTCCACCTTCTTTGTTCTCGTCTATGGCATCCACATTCTCGAAAAGTACGATCGCAGGAGGCCTCTCATCTAATAGTCGTAGGAGTCCCTGAAAAGTCTGAGCACTGCCTCCCTTGCTAGTGTCCATTCGTAAGACTGCGGATTTCGGAGCGGTTGTGTTCGCTCTAGACATATCTTTGCAACTCGTGCCTACCACCAAGATGTCAACCGTGGGAATCGGACATTTCTTCTTATGGACAGCACACTCTGCTTCTGCAGAACCCATATCAAGTATGTTCCGGAAGATGCAAACAGGTTCATCCGTGCCCGTGTCTATATCAGGGACGGCATCAGCAGCGGCAGCTTCGCTCGGTTCATTCGCCTGGCTAGAAGCCGCCGACTTTGAGCTTGAGCCTGAGCTTGAGCTAGACTCTGAGCTGTCGTGCTCATCGCCATCGCGCGAGTCTGCATCATTACCATTGCTCGCTTCGTGATCCTCATCCTGGGTGGAACCCGCACACGTGGCCTTGAAATTCTCTTCGATTCTGTTCATCGTGGCATCTGCATGGCGATCGACGGCAGCGATCCAATTCTGCTTCTCGGTATTGCTTTCACAACTATACTTGTGAATCAAGATCTTTGATGTTCCAAAACGTCTTTCATAGATCTTATTCATCGCTTCTGCGCAGAAACGGATCCCTTCAGAACCTGAGCAACATGAAGCCCATGTCAGTGGTCGAGGCGGACACTGAGGCTGAGAGTGACACATGCTCGAACAAGCTTCAAAATTCTCTTCAGCTACGGCCAGCAGCCAGCTACCGTCCTGGAGAGACTCCGCCTGAAGAACTCGAGACTTGGCTTTGGATTTCCATTCCTGCAACTCGCTTGGATCTACCGTCGGCCGCCTCTGCAGCCGTCGAGTTGGAAGCTGATCCATGGCAGGATTCATGGATGCCAAAAACTTTGACTACACGTCTAAGAACTAGTATTAGTATAGTTAAAGCCTGTAATATACAGGCTTCACAAGTATCTTATTCATTTTCAAAATATTCGTAACTACGAATTACGATTATGTTATGAACCATGGCCTGAGCTTATGTATGGCTGTGAGATCAGGGATATAGGCTGAATGCGAAATGCCTACTCCCGAATGCCTGCAGTGAAAGTGTTGTTTGCTTGCGGGTTTGGCTACTAAGTGCAGTTATCGGCTACTCGGTTTCTTTCTGTTAAGAAAAGTGAGCGACGCGAGTATTGTCACACTCAGAATAGACTATATGATTGCAATAATATTTACGATTACGATATCTCGCTCATTATTCCTGTCTCTGACTTTCTCTCTCTCTCTCTCTCTCTCTCTCTCTCTGTCTCTATCGCTCGCTATTTAGATTGTTTAAACAACCATAGTAGGAATGGCTACTTGTGATGGTTTCTCTCTTTCTCTCTCTTTCTCTCTCTCTCTCTCTCTCTCTGCAGAAAGCGTGCATGCAATACGCAACAGCAACATTGCAACACTGACATTGACATTGAGCACGCCGCTTTTCTTCGCTCTGGCGCAGGCGAACTACCGAACTGCATAAAGCAGGTTGAAGCTTCTCAAAAGGACTGGTGACGCGTAGGTCCCCATACCGACGCGGCAGCTCAAGGCAAAATTCAAACTCGCGGTCAGAGACCCTGTTCACTTCTTGCCGCGACCTCGAGCGCCTCGGCCTCGGCCGCCACGGCCAGCAGGAGTTGCGGGCTTACTGGGCGGCTGAATCGGCTTGGTCGCGATCTTATTGTTTGGTGTAATACCAAACATGGACGCCAATCCGATACTTTCATCCAAAGGTCCCCTAGCAAACTTCGCAGCTAGACCAATCATCTTCTCCTCCGCTGGCCGGCGGCCGCTGCTGCTGCCAGCCGTGTTGGAACCTGCAGATTTGTCGCTTTTCTCCTTCTTCTTATCGTCCTTCGAATATTTCTCCTTCTTGGATTTCTTTTCCTTCTTATCCGCCTTTTTTTCCTTCTTGTCATCCTTCTCGTCCTTTGCAGACTTTTTGTCCTTCTTCTCCTGCTTGCTTTCCTTGGCGTCCTTTTCTTTTTTATCCTTCTTCGCCTTGTCTTTCTTCTCTTTGTTCTCTTTCTTCAGGTCCGCAGATTCGTTTCCCGTGTGATGCCCGGCCTTTGCATCCGTGATGCTGGGAACGATTTCCGTTTTTGGCTTTTTTTCTGCCATCTTGTCACCGGAAATCGTGGATCCTTCAGTCGGGTCGGCTTTTCGTTTTGCTGACGGTGCGCTTCCAGGCTCAGGATGATTGGCAGCGGCGGTATTGGGATTGGTATCATCGGTATCCTTCCTGGCAGAAGTCGCAGAATCTACCTGAACCAGAACATCAGAATCAGAATCTTCTCCCTTTTGGGCCTCGGTTGCCTCTGCTCCTTCCTTTGCCTCGGTTGCAGGCTGATCTATCCCAGCAGCTTCAGTCTTCAAATCTTCCTTTTCGGCAGGGGCAGCGGCAGCGATTCCTGATTTGCCTGCCTCCGAGGGCGCGGGCACAGTGCCTGCCTCCGAGGGCGCGGGCACAGTGCCTGCCTCCGAGTGCGTGGGCACAGTGCCTGCCTCCGAGGGCGTGGGCGCAACACCAGCCTCCAAGGGCGTGGGCACGGTGCCAGCCTCCGAGGGCGTGGGCACGGTGCCAGCCTCCGAGGGCGTGGGCACGGTGCCAGCCTCCGAGGGCGCGTGCAAGGCTTGCAACTTCTCGAGGCTCAACACGGGCAGCTTTGCTCGCGACTCGATTGTCTCCCTCCACAGCTTGTCGACTTCGACTGCGAACTTTTTCTTTGTGACGGCTCGCACCTGAAGATCATTGGAGAGAATGGATAAGCAGAAGTATCTATGCTTCTTGATTGAACGAGACTATTTCAGTTACAAATAGATATAACGTGGAAACTGAGGTTGAATCAATATTAGGTCTAAAGTCTATAGTCAATAGTCAATATTAATATTCCATAGAAGAATAGTGGACTAAAATTCTAAAGTTTCAGATCTGTTCCTGAGTGCGGGACTGCATCACCAGCTTCTGCCCAAAGATCGACAAGTACTGCATCCGGCAACCCATCGCAAGGAGGAGTGGCACGAAGGTCTTGTGACAAAAGCGTGTAGACGAGACTCTCTAACTGTTTCGCAGCTTTCTTGGCTGCTTCACCTGTTGTATTCAACGCGGGGTTTCGGAGCATTGTCACACAGGCGAAAAGTGTGACATGGGTCGTCATCAGTTGCGACACACCTCGGGCGATCTTGGCCTTCTGAAGATATCCGTCTCGTTCGGAACAATCTGTAGGCAATGAAAGAGAAGCAACCCTGAATTCGTCAGCCATTATACTCAGTTTCTTGGCATCGCCTGCCATCTTCTGAGATAACTTCCCGAGAGTCTCCCTATAGTGGCCCTCTTGCTTGAACTCAGGCATTTTCAAGACCAGGCCAGAGGCCGCCCTGACTGCCGTGTCCAAGCACCCTGCATGGTCATTACAAATGCTGTTGACCTTTATGGCCAGAAGGCCAATGGCTTTGTCAACCCACTCAAAGGCCGCATCCGAAACGAGCTGGGTAGCCTTCAATTTGTCGCATTCGCTTTTCCCTTCTTCTGCCATTGCACTTTTGAGATCTTGCAGGCTTTGCAAGACTGCGACATGCTCCATTAATGTGAGATTCTTCTTGGCACAATTGCTGCAAGCTTTTGCAACCTGGCAGGGTCCAAAGATTATATAGCCCAGCGATAATACAATCTCCTAAAGTACTGGTAGATGATTGACGAATAAATGATATCGATATCTGATTCTAATCGTGGATCTATAAATGCGACTCAGCCCCCCTCGTAATTCTAGAATGAAAAAGGATGATATAAGCTATGGAAATATATGCTTGCATAGGCACGGGGCAAACTAGATAGACATGCATAGCTGCATAGCTTAGATCGAACAGTAGACAATGTTGACAATGACAATAGACTAGACGTCCAGACTGAAGATGGCTCGTCGGAATTTGTACACATGGAGAGCAAGAGACACCGCGTGCACACACAACACACATTCACGGTTACATAATCAAGACGGTCCAGCCATATATGACAAATAAACGAGATAACATAAGTGTGAAATAAAGAATCCTAGGCTTGATAGATTCTAGTGCGGCTCATCTAATCTGCCCATCCCACTGATTCCTAAATAATGGGTAGAAAGGTTAAATTAAAGTAGGACTATAATACATTGATAACTAGCCTTGAATCTGAATCCGAAAGACAAAAAGACCCCCTGCATATCAAACCATGGGTTATTGTCAGTTATTATTATTGTCTTTTGTTCTAGTTGATTTTTGTTGATAGTAATAGTAATATAATATCAGATATACGCTACAAAAAGCCTTACCACTCGCAAAGTGCAGCAAATCTCAAACAACTGAAAACAACCGTACCTCAAAGAAGCGGGTAAGCACGTGCGACCAATCTCCTGTCTGAGGCAAGGTCAACTTCGCTTGAGATTCGAAGGCCAGGGCAGGATTCATGGACGAAACCAAAACCTCCACACTGGTCAATACTTCGGCATGCACTTTCGATGTTATCTTCCCAACTTCTTCGAAGCAAGACATTGTCTGTTTCTGCAGATCCTCAGCCGCAGCATTAGCAAATACACGTTCGCAATCTTGTAGCACTTGTGCTGAATCCACATAAGGCTTCAAAGATGGAAGTAATCCCTGAGACCAATCCCGCAACATCTCCGGCGTTGGGTATGTCTGCTCAAGATTAGGCAATACATGCCTGGACGCGAACACATACTCCACCAAATGGCATAGTCGGAAAGCCTTGTCAGTATAATCCTTCAGGAGTTCAACAAGATCATCCGGCATCTTGGCATCTACCGCAGCCCAAAAGGGATGGCAACAGAATTCTCTCATGCGGATTGCATCCAAAACCTCGGGAAGTGCCAATTCTAGGTTTTCTGCATCTTCGCTCGGATCTTGGGCAGCTGTTGGCTCTTCCCCTGGCTCTGAGGCCGCCTGATCCGCGTGTTTCATATCCCATTGTTCCAGAAGAACTTCTAGACAACCCGTTAAGGTATTGCAACATTCACTCTGGAAACCATCTCTGACGAAGCCAAAGAATTCCCGTATCATCAAGTCGCAAGTCTGTCGCTGCTTCGCACTGAGTTTGGATTCGTCACGGCCTGAGGCCTTCTTCCAAAATGGCAACAAATGGTCCTCCAAACCTCTGAGCCCCCAAGGCCGATCTAGCCTCTTCAAATCTTGAAACAAATCCGTGAGATTGGCTACTATGAGCTCGCCTTCCAACTGGTTCTGTCCAGACTTCAATCTTGTAGTTGCATCAGCCATCAGGGCCACCCCGGCTACATGTAGCTTCAAGAACGCAAAAATACCGGCAGTTGTTTGGGCATCATCATCGCCATCTTCTTCAGCTGCAGCTAGATCTGAATCGTTGTAACTTTGGACTGCTTCCAAAGCATCAGACAAGCCCCGCAAATCCTCATTCTGCAGAAGACCGAGCAGAATCTGTGCACTTTTGGCCACCTGCTCAAGGAGCGCATGCGATTCTGCGGCTTTTGCAACTGCCGAGCACAAGCTCATGGCTTGCTCACGGCCGAAAGAGCTGGGATCGGCAATATCCTTCATGGGGATCTCCTTCAGGATCCCTGTGAGTTTCGACTCAACCTCTTTCAAGACGAAGTCCTCTATCAATTCATCGGAAACACCAAGATCACGCATACGTTTGACCTGCTCATTCAAGTTGACATTCAAGCAAACCTAGAACATATTCCCCGAATTTATTTAAACTCAAAGACTAAATTTTGAACCCCGTCTATATATATATATATATATAAATATCACTGAAATCTCCGAATCTTCTTCTTCCTAAGATCCTGAACGAATCTAAAACATCGATCTCGAAACCCCTCAGCAACTCTATATTCTACAAACCGTCTAATTTATATAAACTAGTCATATTAGGATTAGCAAATTCAAAGTAATCTTCTTCACACCCTCCTATTATATTGTCTTGCCTCAGGCGCATCGTCCGCGAAACTTTTGCAATACTCTGCGGTGTTGCGATACAACATGAACTCGTTGCATTTGACCTCGAGTAGCCTGAGCCAAATTGCCTCAGAGACTTTGAACATGGGCCTCGCAAAAGATTGCTCCAAATCACGGATAGCCTGTTCCATGTCTTCGGACTTCGGGGTTGCCGAAGCAAGCTCACCATTGAGGACACTGGCTGCGGAGACCACAGAAATCACTTCCTCGACACTCTTCAACTCGTCCATCAACCCTTTCTTGTTGGGGGAGTCCTCCACTTTCTTCTTGAGATTATTCAGGTGGTTCTTGAGGGAAGTAAGAGACTTTCCACGACCGTTGTTGGCCTTCTTGTCGTGCCAGCTGTAGCTCTTGTCAAAAATCATCAGCGGCTCAAGCTTACGCTTATGGTCTTCTAGGGCTTTGGTCACGGTCGTTTTCAAGCGTAGACCTCGTCCATCCATACTCAGCACCATGTTCCCCGACGTGTCTGCCTCCGCGCTAGCAGGAGTTGGCTCCTGCTTGATGGGTACAGTTACATTGCCGTGGCTAGGAGGAGGAATCGGAGTAGACTTGCCCTTCACAGTTGCTGGGCTTGGAAGATCACTGACTCTGGAGCCGCCGGTTGCTGCCTTCGCAACAGCCTTGCCCTTGGCCTTAGCTTTTGCGTTGGCCTTGCGAGTCAATGCCAACCGGTCTGCGACCGCCACATCCTCGTCCGATGAGCTTTTTTCCTGTTCTCCATCTTCTGCGGGGGTTGGAGCGCAAGGGGCAGCCTCAGCAGCAGCAGGCTTTGCGGCAACTGTCGACGTGCTCCCTGGATTCTGGATGAGTGAAAGGATCGAGTCGATATCGAGCGATTGGGGAGCTTTTGCAGTCGCAGCTGAAGCACGTCTCTCCTGGTGGGCTTCATTGAAAGCGGCAGCGATCGCAGTCTGTGCATTCGCCAGGCCCCGTTCATTGAACATCTCCTGGTCACCGGAGTGCTCGATGGTTTCTGAGACAAGACTCCGCTTGTCGTAGTCCCGCACCTTGTAGTGACCACTCAACCCGGTTTGAACAAAGGCACCTTTCACCATCTTGCCAAAGAGATTCCTCTCTTCAACCTTCGACTCGTCCAGAGGCCCGTACTTGTCCGCATCCCAATTCTCTTGGGCTACGAAAAAGGTCTCGGGAGCTTCAAACTCCACACCGGTATCCTTAGTGGTCTTCAGCTTGGTCTGTGCTTTCTTCACTGCCGTCTTCTGAGCCTGGTCCATTCGAGACCGCTGAGGATCTTTGTTGTGACCTTTGATCCATTCAGCTAGTGCGGCCAAAAATTCGTTGTGATCTACCATCTTAGCCTTGATCTTCTCACTGTAGGCTTTGTAGCTGCCGTACTTGACGTGAAGAGCAAGCAACTTGAAGACGTTGAGGCACAAAAGACAAACCTTGCCTTCGGGAACTGAAACGAGGCTGCCGTCCTTGTCTGGAACATTCGATCGATACTTTGCCCAGGGTCGATTGCCTGCCCACTTATCACTTGCAACCGCATCTTGCAGCGGGCTAGGATCTGTGCTTTTGGAATTGCACAGTGAGCAAGTGCACGGTTTGCTCAGATTGAAAACAATCTTACGCTTTGCCCGGACCCGTGCCCTCGCGGACTGCGGCCTTCCCTGGACAGAGTCCGCATCTTCGTTATCCGAATTTGCGAAAAACTCAGTCAACTCTGAATCATCTGCCACACTGCCACTTACGTGACTGGGTACTGCACTCCCCGGCATGGCTTCGCCAATTTGAGTGCCACCTACAAAAGAGACAAAAAGACTACCCAGCAAAAGCCCACACAATTGAAACTATAGGAAACCTTACCTATGGCTCCAAATTACAGAGCTAGGACGTCCATATGATATGTCCGATATGTGACATGAACCTGAACTGTCCGCTGTGCCTAGGCAAGTCTGGTCCCGAACTTGAGAAGCGGCGATCAATGAATGAAACTCGGCGGCAAGTCACAGTCACGGTCTAAGGGTGCTCCACTGCAGTGATGTTGTTACTCCCATGCAGCATGCACCCATGCATGTGTAACCCGCATACCACATTAGATGGCATCTTTTGTCTGCTCAAGACGCACCTACTATAGGGGGCCATTCCTTTGGAATGCCCCCCAGACTGACTTTGGCCCCTCGTTCGGCAAGGGTCTTCTCCTGCATGCCTGCCACATGAGCTCCAGAGCTTTACTACAGAACCTGACTACAGTGATTAGCCTAAGGCCAATAAAGTAATCTAGTGAATTTAAATGCCTTTTGCATGTGCTCTGGTGGCCAATTGCCATCTGGAGAGATTCCGCATGATCTCCCGGCCACACTCCAAGCACGCCTGCCCCTCAATTTTTGTTGCTGCCAGGCAAAATGCCGTTGCCGGCCCACATCAGTAGCCTTCTAGGAAAGAATATGAGGAAATAGTTCGCGGATGAAGTTTGAAGATTTATTTAAAGAAATTAGAAATATTTATTATTATTTAGAGTATTTAGGAAAAAGAAAAAAACATTCTAGAAACAATTGAAAAAAACAAACAATATGAGAAACATACTTTCTCTAACTAAACAACTACTTTCTCTAACTAAACAACTACTTTCTCTAACTAAACCAATACTTTCTCTAACTAAACTTTCTAGATCCCAAATTCTTATAATTTATTAATTTATTTCTAATTATTCTTTATTATTTAATTTATTTTATTATTTATTATTTATTATTTATTTTTTATTTTTTTATTTATTTTGCATATTTATTAGGGATTCACATTATTCAACTATCCACTAAGCCTTCTTACTCGGCCTATTCTTATCTACAAGCGGTTTCACAGACGCACCAGCCTGACTACCCGTGTCGCGGCCCCAACTGGGTGACTCGAGCATCCATCTCCTCTTCGGACATACCGTGCGCAAAGGCCAGCAAACCGACTCCACCGAGGCTTACGTGGTGGGATCGCAACCTGTGCCTCGGAAATTCAGAATCATCCATACCGGCAATGAGCCATCGCTTCAATCTCAAGATGCAATCCGCATTGCTGAGAGTAGTCCCCATACTGACAGCCTTCTTGCACAAGGAATTTTGACCATCGCCCCTATCTTTGTGCATGCCACAAATAGCCCCCCACCCGGAATGGCCGGTTTTGGGTACTATGGGCGATATAATGAACGGCCCCCATGGAATCCCTCGCCTTTGATTCGTTCGATTCGTTCGCCCCTCCGCCCCTCCCGCAACAGGTGGCGGGGGCGGTGGGACTACATCCATAGGGTCTTCGCCTGGCACGGCGGCCGCCGGAGCTGAACCTGAACCTGGCACTGCAACTGGAGGTGGGACTGAAGCTGGAGGTCCAGGGCCTGGGACAACGGCTGGCACTGCGGCTGCTGGAACCAATCCTGGCACTGCGGCCGCAGGTGGGAGTTGCCAGGTGTCGTCTTCATCAGCATCAGCATCAATCTCTGCGATCGCATCATCGCTCAACTCGCCAACATCCTCTTGACCAACATCATCTTCGTCTTCATCAACATCGCTGCCATCGCCATCAGCAACCGCTTCTCCTGCCGCGATATTGCCAACCCTGCGTGCAGCTCTTCCTCGGCCTCGTTCCCGCCCGCGCCTTCCTCTTCCTCTAACCCGCCCACCCCTAGCACGACCTCCTCCACGTCGCTTGCCCTTCTTCCCATACCCGTGTGCAAGCTTCACAGCTCGCAAAGCTCGCTGTTCTTCTTTGAGCTGTTCCGCTTCTGCCAACAAATCAGCCGAATCGAAGCCTTTCCGGTCGATGACATGAAACACACCAGCATCACGACCGATGTCCCCTAACAGCAGCTGACTGGGCCGCCAGTCTCGACCCTGTCGTGCCAGGTGACAACAGATTGCCATGTCATTCCAATGCTTGGCAGCACCAGCTCTGAGAGCGTGTTCTTTGAAGCGCAAATCAAACGGGGGGTTTTCTCCGGGACCACAGTCCCCACAAAGCTCGAAGAAAATCATGTCCATGTCCGGAACATGGGTACGAAATGCCAGTACTGTAGCAAATACTGACCCACAAGCTTCACTCTCCCACAATAGAACGAGCGGGTTGACAGACAAATGGTTTCTGGCCGGGCTGTATCTGCGGACCAATACAGTCGAACCTGTGTGCAAAGTCCGAAAGTCTGAATGCTGGGCATCTGTCAAAGCTGCTGTGCAACCACCTGGTGGGCACACCGCAAACAAATGGCTGCCTTCTGCAAGATGTAGATCATACTCTGGATCTTCCGGGATGGAATTGGCCTCGTCTGCAAACAGCTCAGTCTGGTGAAATTATATACATATACATACATATGATGTATAAAATGAAAATATTCATTCCACTCCCTGCAGAGTTACTTATATCCTGCCAAACAAAGAGTACATACTCATAACAAAACTGGCAACCGAGAGCCACACAACAAAAACCAACGGTAAGTTGCTTTGTTCTGCGAATGATCTGGAAGATTTAATCAATCTAGTCTAATCTGCTTATCCGTGAGTGATTGACAAGTGATTGATTGATTTAGTTATTTAGTTTTCTTCAGGCAGGGCGAAGATGCGATATCCAATGTTCATGAGATAGCAGGGGCCCCATATGAACTATTACATAATCCCTCCTTACCGATTTATAAACGCATATCTGAGATCTGTCCAAGACGTGAAAAGCCTCATGACTTTCGTAGGTATGAAACCTCAATGGATTGAAATAGCATATAATCCGAAAGAGTGCTTATTGCTTCATACAACCACTAACCCATGACCCGGTACTAATATGGACTTCTAACCAACACTCATAGTCTAGTATTTCTATTGATTTACTGATTAATCACCAAATGTTGAATTCGAATTCTAATCAGTCTTTTAGTTAATTCGTTACTAATGTATAGTTACTAACGGACGAATCGACCTGAACAATGTAAACTAAACAACAATATTCAGAAATGCTGCCTGCAAGCCTCGGCCCATGCTTTGCATGCCTTGTCGAAAGCATTCGGACCAGACAGGGTTTCTTCCAACGCATCAACAGACAATGGCCAAGTTGACCCACCATCCTTGTCTGGAATGAAAGACAATCCCCATGGTCCTCCTGCCTGCAGTGGCTCCGGTTCGGCATCAGCCTGTGCTTGCTTCAACATATCGGACTGAATGTTCTCTGCCACAGCCTTTCTTCCAAAAGCTTCCTTTGCCTCCTTAGGCAGGGCACGCCACCGAGCTGCACCATCCTTCAAGAAACCTTCGGCCGCCTCGGAACCCTGGATGTGCCTATTCCTCGCTTGCCTCTGCTCCCGGAGAAATATATTGTATCCGGTCTGCCGACTGACCTTGCCAAGCTTGCCGCACCAAGCCGGACGTTGCTTCTTGCTTCCTGGCTTGAAGCCGCTCTTCGTACGCCAGGTAGAAACGGAATCGCTGAAGCTTCGTGTGAAATGTTTTGCAGCGACAAGCTGAATTGATGAAGGTATCCAATTATTCAAATTGGCAAACTTCCGTTCGATGAACGTCGAAGTCAAAACTACTCTCGAAAAAATGGTCTCAAGAAACTCACGTTGCTCTTCATCTATCAATTCTTCCCAGGTCAGTGACCGCAACCGACCAGAGAACCCGGGATCGCAACAGCAACTCTCAGCAGCCCTCAATTGCCGTGCACAATCCTCCCGCTGCTCTGTTGAGATTCGCGTGCGACCATCAGCTTTCAGAGAACCACAAAGAGGCCACACACGCCATGGATATTCCAAAAAAGGTTCGACGAGCTTCCGAACTAGCTGGCCCATAGTCACCAAGACGGCCAACCGAAAGGCTCGCTTGCGGGGCTGCGACCAAGTGTCGAAGCGACCATAGAAAAATCCCATGGTGGGGAGGCTTTCGTCCGGACGGAGCAAAAGCTTCATTAGCTCCTCGACGACTCGCAAGGCTGGATTATCGACCGGCTCACAGAATGCGGCGATTTGATGGGTCTTACTCTTCGCATGTTCCTCAATGTCCGGATCTGGTCTATCACTAAACCATGTAGCATTCCGAAACAATGACCAATGAAGAGTCATGACGGGAGAGGCAATATGCACCCACACCATGTTCACGAAACCACATTCCTTGTCTGTCAGAAACATCATGGCTTTCTTGTTTCGTTTCCGTGCCAATTTCCTCCACTTCTTGATTTCGTTCACCGGCACCTCGAGCGCACGATCCTCGTCACGGTCATCAGATTGGGATTCTTCCTGCTCAGAGAGCGCACCGAACATGGACTTAAAGCCTTCAATAGCCAAACCATGAAAGTGAGCCAAAAGAGTCACTGCCCCAGTGCACGGGAACACCTTCGTCCACTTATTCAGTGCTGGTACCGAGACCGCCCGGATCAAGGACTCTTGAATAAGTTTCTTGGCCTTCGTGATGCTCTCCTGCCGGTTCGCGCAGCAACCAGGACGGCAAACATGAACGAGTGGTCCTGGCAGGATCCGAATCACAGCATTATTCAAGAATATTCATTCATCAAGAGAAGATCGAGGGCGGAAGTGGTTCTTCTGTAACATATTGCTAACTCGGTATTTGGTTGGGGTATGGTATGATTTGGACAAAGTAGGAGGACGTGGAAGATTCGGATATTTGCTTCATGCTTCGGATCTTTCAGTTCATCTATCAATGGCTATCAATTGAAGGTACCTCTGTTGCGACCATGAACTGGATTGGCATGGCTTGGGATCTATCCTACCCTGCCTGAGTGCAAAGGGAACAAAGAGTTAATGATATCAGCGAGCATACCGATTCTTGCGGGACAAAGTTGCTGCCTGCTACCAAGTAGTAAATTATCTAGCTCATTGGATACTGTTCTACAAGAATATCCGGACTCAACTATTCAATTATGAATCTGAAAGCCTCAACTATAGCACTCTGAGCTTTTTTTCCCGGTGCGGCTCGCACCGTCTCGAGTCTCTTAGCCATCGGATGAGCTTGCTCCCATGGAGCGAGCAGGCTCACAATTGCAGGCAGCTCCTAGCAGAAGGCCAGCTGTGCCTAGGCCATCGTGGCCTGAGGCCCCGTCCCTACTCATTCGATCAGTCTGTCAATATTGAACTTGTGGTTACTTAATAATACAGCATTCAGAAATTCAGAATACAGTTATGAATCCCGCTGGGGCGGCTAGGAGCTGCCTGCTGATCAAATTGCACAAAAGCAGTGAAGGTGGAATCAAAAGATCCTCCCTCTGGCCAGAGGCCGCCTTAGTGCTGGCCGCGATAGTAGTCCCAACCATGGTCAGGATTCGTCCTCGGTGGACTAAGAATATTGACGACTCGAATACCCGACGGAAACTGACTATCTATCTATCTATAGTATCTCTATCTGGGCCGACATATACAGATATCATTATTTTGAGCTCGGAATAATTTTTAAATAATACCCAACTACGACCTTCAGTCGTTAAGAATTATAGGTTAAATTCTAGCACCGAATGACAAACGTGACCTAAATGAAGTATCCCTATGGCCAGCGATAGAAGGCTACCCTAAAAAACCTAATCTTCTCGTTTCTACCAGCTCAATTCTCTATTCACTAAATAGATATAAAATGAGAATCAGTTACGACCATGTCAATATATAGCCCTATACTAAATATGAAATAACAAAACTGTATCTTATTACTTATTACTTGGTCTACTTCAGGACAAGGTCCTCTTCACATTGATTTGGGCACTTAGAATAAGCAAACCAAAATAGAAAATTATATTGAATATGAAATCCAAGCACCGGCGCCACCACTCTCTGTCTTCGTGGCTCGGAGGGGGGGTGTTCGAGGAAGCCTCCCACCATCGGAGATAGCTCGCAATCTCCCCGTTGCAACGCAACGCAACGTCCAATTGCGTGCGGCCCTCAGTAGCTATAGGCTCTATAGACTCAATAAGTGATAATTTTTTCAATCTCCTCTCTAGCGATTCATCTACTGACTCCACTGCTGTCTTTGAACAAAATATTTAAGTTGCAATAACCGAATAGGCCTACCATATCTGTCCACTCAGCCCCTGGCCATCTGGTTCTGCATCTTCAGGTGAGACACCACAAGCGTCTTGGAGCCGATCTCGTCCATCCTCCAAAGGATCTTCTTCACCATCGGGAGATTCCCACGGGCAACCGCCATATGTGTCGCTGTGGCATAGGTGCCTGAGCGAGTATTGAATCCGTCGGCTGTCATGCTGGCACAAAGCAGGCCCACCACGTACAAATCCGTCTCAGCCGGAGCCTTGTCAGCAAGAATCATCAGCGGAGTCCATCCCGGAGGATTCCGTCGAAGGCTTGTGGCTACATTCGCCAGTTCGGGCACCTTCTGCAGGAGAGTACAGATGACTTCTCGGTCACCGACCCGAACAGCATGATGCAAGCACGTCATGCCTGCGAGATCTTTGGCATCCCGCAAATCTTGGGGACGAAGCGATCCAATGACCCGGAGAGACTCCGCTTGGTTGCCACTCATGATCGTCTCCAAAAGCGAATCCACCATTCGTTGCTGGTCTGCTTCTGCCTGCTTCAGTGCGGTCTCATCCAGAAGCTTTTGCAAGAAGTTTTGCTGCTCAGACATCAAGTCGAGAAGTCGGGTGACCTCTTCGCCAGCAACGGATCCGGATGCGGCTTGGGCTTGGCCTTCGCCAGGCAACTCAGACGTCTCATCAAGCAAATCCACGGGCCTGTCTTCCTCCTCTTCTTCTTCCTCTTCATCATCATCTGCAGCCCAATCTGGAACAAAGTTTTCCATAGTGCCCTGGCCCGAGGCCGCAGATCCTCGTGGGCTCTGTTGCGGGGTCGCGAGCACATCCTTGATGCGAGCATCGAGGGCACTCAAGGTGGAGACCATCGCACGGAGTTTGGCCATATGACCAGCCCTCACATCGTCGGAATCTGGTCCCATGACCGCTTCTTCCATCGATCTGGTCGGCTTCCATTCTAGGGAACCTTCCCGACTCGTGTCAGATTCGGTCTTGGCAGAGTCCTTCTCCTTCAAGGACTCGGCTGCACTCTGCGGCTCATTGCCCAAAGAGCCGGGATCCTCCTGCTGCTGGTTCTCCATCTCCTGATCATTGTCCCGGCCCGCTCCATCTTCCATCTCTTCATCGTGCTTGGGCCCCACCTCTGGCACCGACGAAAGCCCGGCCGGAGGCCCTGCCCGGTGCGACACCGCCGATCTGCCAGAACACTTGGAAAGCGATGCCTTTTCCCAATCCGACATATCGGAGGAGTGCTCGTTGCCCGAGGTTTCGACCTCCGTGCAGCTGATCTCTGACGGCAGATTTTGCCAGGATGCCTCAGCTAGAACAGAAAAAACCGACTGCGATAATCAAGTATGCAATACTGCAGTACTGAATATAGCAATATATTAGTCAAAGGGATCACTTAATAGCCGGGGAGCATCAGAAACCACCTGGTCCTTGGAGACCGCTGGAGCATTCTCGATCATACGCCGCTTCCGTGCCGCCTATTCACATCTCTCGAACGTAGCATAACCATATGTACTTATATGATTTAGACAAAGACGACATTTCGTACTTACTAAATACTAAACAACAGAATAAAAACTCACAACTTATAACTTATAACTATATACCACGATACTATGTCTATGCAGTCTATGCAGCCTACGCAAGTCCGCCAAAAACCAGAATCCGACACACAGACTTTGCATTCCTGCCTCCGGCACCTGGCTTGGGGGCGGACACTCAGGCGACGCACTCCCCTGGCTAGAAGCCGCAGACGAATCCGATGTCGACGTTGCTCTAGCCTTTTTGGCACTGCTGGGCATGGGCTTGGGAGATGGCCTTGCTTTCGGTCTGGAACCATGAACCTGAAATTGCTCCTGCAAGAGACAGCATCGTCCGAGTTGGCAATATCAATATCAGATTCAGGTTCATAGTTAAAAATTAAAACCAACGACTTTCAAAAGATCTGACTCAAGTCAATCCCAGTCCTGGTACCCGAACTCTATAGCCATATCTCGGAACGCACTCGGCGAGATGATCTTGTTCAACTCAAGCGGCCAATCGTTGAACACCTCACGCCCATGGTCCAAGACCTCTTGCTCCACGTCCCTCAGCCATTGCAACGGCATCGGACCTTGCGGCTTGTTTGGTGACTTCGGCTTCGGCGGGTAGGAGGCAAGATCCACGATGTTCCTGAGGGCAACCAGGTAGTTGTGTGCTTCATCAGCCCCGCAGCCAGTTGTGAAGACTAGGAACAGAGCGAGGAGCAAACTGCTTCTGTGAGCGCCATTCTTACAGCTGACAAGAATCTTGCCGCCGCTGTTCAATATCTTCACCATCTTGCGAAACGTCTTGAGCACGTCCTTGAGCGAAACCGTGCCAGTAGTAACACCTGTTCCGTCCCAACATCCGAGGAATTCGACATTTGGATCCATGGCCACTGGTGGCCTCGACGCCGCAGCGAGCACCGCAGATATCCCGTTCTCATGGAGCACACTGACCTGGCCCGAGGCCGCAATGCCGCCGAGCCAGAGTTCGCCCCCCGTGGACGGGGCACTGAGAACAAGGTGCATGCAATGCCTGGCCACAGCAGTCAATAGGAGATTAAAGAAATTACAATCCAAGGGATCAAATCTACAATCTCGCACCGTACCTATCTTTCTACCCCAATGTGAGCCTATGCCTATTAACTAAACTATACTCAAGATTAAATGGTAAATATGAAACAAGAATAGTTCTAATTTCTAATTCTTGAACTATTCTGATTCTATTTTTTACAGAGGTCTGTCCTGGCCTCGCGTTATAGGCATCCCGTGCCATCCGCACGGTGTGAACAGCGCCATATGAATCACTGACCAAATACTGACGGAGCTCATTCATGGCAGCATGCACTGCCTGCTGATCTGACGGCCCGAATAACTTGTTCAAAATCATCATTCGAGAATCGCATGGAGCGAGACTACTATGCACGGGCGCCATGACGCAGACCTGCTACAGAGAGCGCCGAAGGCTACTTCTCTGCTGAACTGCTACACTGAAATTGAAATCTCCCAGGGCTTCACTCGAGCCCAAATCTCTGAAATCTGAGGATCATCCTATATGTATCCCCCGATTTGAAGAATAGAATACAACCTAAATAGACTGGCCAATGACGGACGATTCAGCCTGCAGATCCGATTACAGGCTACTTCGACCATCAGTATAGACAGGACTCCGAACCCAGAAATGCAGCCCAAAGAACCAAAGAACGACAATCAATATCAATAACGCATAATCCTAAAACCAATCTAATCATATCATGATCGATGACGAAAATTTATAATCGATAATTATCATTATTATTACATGAACCGAATCAAAAAACGAATCCCGTAATTATTAAATCAAATTCCCACGACCCGGCATTCGGTCCTGTCCAAGGACCATCAAAGAACTCCAGGAGCTGGTTGAAAGCTTGACGAACGCTTCCTGGGCGGGCAGGCTCGGGGGAATCTTCATCGAAACTCAAGCAAAGATCCACGAGCTGTTTGGCTTGTTGCTTGCCATCTGCCCAATCCTCCTGAACTGCAGCTGGCACCTGGTCCAAGACCGCTAAATCTTTCTCAACCTTCGCCGAAATCCGTTTTCTCAAACCTCTCAGCAGATTCGCTTTGTTGAGAACCTTCGCAACAGAAAAGTTGCCGCCGAGATTTCCCAGGAGCTTCGTGAGTTGCTCGATCACGTTTCCTGTGCGGTGTTGAATACATAGGTTCGGCAGAAATAAATGATTCGGTGGCAACTGTTGCTCCCAGAAGCGTAGCATTCGTAAATTTGCAGCATGAGCATCGCAAGTTGTAATGGTGGCAATACGATCCGAATCCTGACAAGTGTTATTGAAACCTCCGGGATCTTTGCTCAACGCTTCGTGCATGGTCACAGAGTTCATAACAGGCACCAGAATCTGAGGCGATCGGATAATGTGTTGATCCTGGATAGTATCCGCACCCCGTGTCTTGTAAGTCCACTGTCCATGCGAACATAAAACTGACCAATTCAAATTGGAAGATTCCTTGACCTTGCCACTAGAAGATAACTCCAGTGATGATTCGTCGAACATTATGTTCCGCACCAAGATCTCACAACCTTCGTTGCACACTCGCTCCGTTCCAAGCTCCTGGCCACGCGCAATTGCTTGCGCCGCGACGAATCTACACCTGCCTGCGTGCGATATACCAGCACCATCGACCGCGGCACCCGCATCTCTACGACTACTCATTTCCGAACCGAAACCAGCTCGCAAAATAGCTTCAGGGGACCATGTTTTCCATTGACCCTTGCCCTTGATAAACTTCCTTTTCAATCCACCGGCTTGAGAAGGAAAATGGAAATCCTGGTTACGAGACCGCCCGCTCTGATTGAATCGACTTACTTGCAGATCAACCAAGCTTGCACGTCTTCGTTGGGACTTCTTCCTCTTCTGGATCCCAACCTGTTGTTGTCTCAACCCCCGACCAAGTCGGCGCCTTGCGGCTCTGGCCCTATTTGGCCTTGCGACCCCATTTCCTCCAGCCCCTGGATTGGCCGCTGGCTGAGCTTGCCCTCCTGGCCCGAGGCCGCCAACTCCCTCTTCGACCTGATCATCGCCAGCATCATTCAAGATGTTGAGAACCTCATCTAGATGTAAAGCCTGTAAAGAAGCCATGGCTCAAATAATCAATGATTCCCTTATACCTCTTTCTGAAGTCCTATCGGCCTATGACTCATAGGCTATGAGTCCCTATAATACAGATACTGATATCAAGTTTTATACTCTAGGACGAACCCTCTGATCTTGTAGCAGGAATTGAGCCGCATGCACAATCAATCTCAAGGTTCGTAAAAGCATCTAACAACCCTGTATATATATCATATATAGAAATTGAATTATCCTAAAGGATGAATTTTTCTTTTTTAAATTATTATATATTTTCTGAAATAATTGAAAAGAATATTTTAAAATATTTAAAATATTTCGAAAGAATATTGAGAAATATTTATTTATATTTTAAACCTTTATGAGATATAGTAAGTTTCTGAAATAGTTGAAATATTGAATTTCTCCTATGGGGGTTCCCACAGGCCTTCTTAAAACCGGTCAACCAATACCATCAACCCAAAGCCCTCCCTCCCTCCATGCATTTGGCGGGATCTCCTCCCCATATAAAACATACTCCCCCAATATGCCACAGAAATAGAAGGTTAAACTTTCCGATTCCTACTAAACTATAAGAACCCAAAAAGTTTAAAGGTTAGGCATTGGGGATCTAAGAAAATGTCTTGATCACAGAGCACTATTCTTGAGCTATGACACAGACCTCGTAATGATGGTTAGGACTTGTAACCTCCGCATAAACTCTCTAAAACTCCAATAAAACCACATGAGGCCCCGTTAAAGCCCTCTTCCCCGCCGCAGAGAAGGAGATGTACTTGAGCTTCAGCCAGTACTTGTCCTCGGTCATCGAGCATCCCTTTTCAGTCTCCATTTAGGTTTCGGGTTGGTTTACGGTATAGGGTTTACGGTTTAGGGTTTAGGGTTTAGTGTCCTTGAAACGGGTGCCTGAAAGGTTGCATAACGAAGTTTGTGATCTTCGGGTTTGTATAGTTTTCAGGCTTTAGGTTCCGGGGTTATGGTCCAGGTGAAGGGTCACAGATTTGGGGTTTCGCCCAAGTTCTGGCTGCTGTGCGCTTTTCGTCGATGGGCAGACGGCCTGACCCTCAAACCGGTTTAGGGCTTCCCAAACCCTACTAAACCCTAAATACCCAGACCCCCGGGAGGATCTAGAAAGTAGATCCCGTAATTTGGGGCCCTATACTACTAAGGGTACTTTACAGGAACCCGCATTAAGGGATCTACTTTTTGGATCCTCCCGGGGGTCCGGGTAGTAAATTCAGGTTGGATAAGTTCGAGAGTCGAAGTGGGTGATTGGTTTTGTGCCGTTTCGGGTCTGAAGTTTAGGGTGCAGGCTCGGGTCTTTAGCTTCAGGTCCGGGGTCTTCCCTTCAAGTATAGGTATGTAGATCAGGGCTTTTCAATCCTATTATATAATTAATGTTTAAAACTTAAAATCTAATATCCATTGTCGCGGACACACTGACAATGGATACTGGACATACCGCAAACCGCAACCCTCGCCAAGAACATAGAATGGCGCGAGCCGGATCATCGCGTTCGCGGCTCGCCAGGTATAACGCAGGACGTCGTCTGCTTGGAGGTTCATGGGACTTAGAAAGGTACAGTTATAAGTACCTTATCTGGGGTTATAACTAGTTATAAGTATAGCTACCTTAATTACAACCCTAGTTACTAAGTCCCATGGACCTCTAAGTGGGCCTTCGAGAAGATCTCTTGGCGACACAATAGTCGATGCATGCCTTCTGCCTGGGTCTTCACTTATTACCCTGGCCCTAAACCTTAAACCCTTATTCCTTGGCACCGACTCCTTGAGCAACTTGACCCCTGCTGGGATATGGAGCCGAAGTGCATCGAGCCCCTAAGCACCCATAAACCCTAAACCCTGAACCCTAAACCTCTAAACCCTAAACCGTTGAAACCCCGAAATCCCCCCAACCCCAAGCGCTGGAGCTAATGCTCGACAGCGCCATATGCACCCCATGGGATTCTTCAAAACCCCAAACCCTACCTTGGGATCCCCAAAACTACCGTGTTAAGGGTTCTACCCTCTAATTAAGGGGAATCATAACCTACTATTTTGTAGGGTTTGGGGATACAGGTATACTCTACGAAGCCATTTAAAACGTAACAGATTCTGCCAAAAAGCCTGAAGTCTCGAACCGTACCCCGAACTTTAAACCCTAAACTTAAACCCTGAAACCGTGAACCCAAAGCCCCATCCTTACTACCCCAATAAGCCACAGAAATAGAAGGTTAAACTTTCCGATTCCTACTAAACTATAAGAACCCAAAAAGTTGAAAGGTTGGGTATTGGGGATCTAAGGTAAGATCCCTTAAAGGAACCCTTACAGATCCCCTTAAAGGAACCCTATAGAACCCAAAGCCCCATCAGATTCTTCAACCTGGAACCCGACAGGGTTTAGGGTTAAGGGTTACTTGGAGGTTCATGGGACTTAGGAACTAGGGGTATAAACAAGGAAACTATAGACTTATAGTCCCCAGTTAAGGTACTTAGAACTGTACTTACTAAGTCCCATGAACCTCCAAGTAACCCTCAAATTGGCAGGGGGGTTTCGGATACCTGGGTAAACCCCAACCCAACCCAACACAAAGCCCGCGACTTCGCCAGGCATTGCCGGCCTCAGTCGCAGGAAGGGTCAAGACGATGATGTTTAAATTTGGGGCCTTACCTGGGGATCCCAACACCTACTGTTTTCAGGGTTATAACCTAGAATTAAGGGGTCATAACCTACAATTTTGTAGTAGTAAGGCTTGGGGATGCAGGTAATAATCAGACGCGGGTTATGGTGTATATTCTACTATAATCATGATAAAGAAACCCCCCCGCAATAGTATAGGTAATCATGTAGGCCCCTCTATTACTTAAAGGATCAAGGGACCAAGTGTGTTTTTAAGGTTTGGCGTTTGGACGACGAAGTTTAACTAACGGATCAGGGAACAAAGTAAGAGTTCCTTAAGGGGGTCTATAAGGGCCTTACAGGCTTCTATAAGGGTGCTATCAGGGGATGATCGGGGGACTTAATAAGGTTATAAGGACCTTAATTGGGGTTACAAGTAATGGTAAGTTTTTGCTGCCTTGCTCTCACTGGCCCAAAACCCAAGGAAATGAACGTTGAAACTTTCCGAATCGACTACCTTGTAAGAACCCCACAAGTTGAAAAGTTGAGTTCACAGCCAATAAGATTCGGGGTTGCAATTGTAGGTTTGTGTTGCCTTGCTTATATGGTAGAAGCCCAAAAGTTGGAAACCCCATTTCCTCAACCCCTAAGAGTAATGTATGGGGAATCCCAGCACTATTTGGCCTTAATCAACTGTATCCCGGTAGAAAGTAGATCCCCTAAATGGGCCCTATACTACCAAGGGTACTTTACAGGAACCCCCCATTAAGGGATCATTTTTTGGATCTTCCTGGGGGTCTGGTTTTCAGCTTTATGGGGTTCAAGTTCACCGTAACCCTAGTTGCCAAGTCCCATGCCGTAAGGGTCCAAGTACCCCAAATAGTAGGGTTTCAAGGTCCAAAAACCATTCAGAGTATGGATTTTGGGACCTAAAACCCTACTATTTGGGTACTTGGACCCTCTGGGATGAACCTCCAAGTCGGGCCAAGACGGTTTAGGGTTCGGGTAGGGCTTCTTTTACCTACTATAGATTGCGCCACTTTAAGCGAAACTCGAAAACTCACTACAGCGGCCTTCACTACTGGACTAGGGGCCTTAGGGTGAATTTTGGTTTAAACTCGTAGAGGGGCTAGAAGGGAATAAGGGTACTACACTCTAAACCCTTACATCCTTAAACCCTAAACCCTGAACCTTTAAACCCTAAACCGCTATAGGGACTAGAAGGGAATAAGGTTACCGATACAGGGATCTTAATGAATTTTCCGAGGTTGGAGACTCTCCAGGGGTTTTGGGGGTTTAAGGTTTGGGGCTTAGGGCTTAAGGTTTAGGGTTTAGGGGTTTAGGGTTCAGGGTTTAGGGGTTTAAGGTTCAGGGTTCAGGGTCGAGGGGTTTAAGGTTTAGGGTTCAGGGTTTAGGGGTTGAGGGGTTTAAGGTTCAGGGTTCAGGGTTTCACGGTTTAAGGTTAGGGTTCAGGGTTTAGGGGTTTAGAGGTTCAGGGTTCAGGGTGCGGCCACCGAACACCTATGTCGTCAGGACAATATTAAGGTTGAACGAACACACCCAAACTGAGTGTGTGTGTGTGTTCTTTCAATCATTTGCCGAAGACGCTTCTATTCTACAAAAGTTGCACCGTGTATACGATTTTAGGGCCTAGGGTTTATGAGGTTTAGGGTTCATCCTGCCAGTCTAAAGAGATAGGGTAAGCTATTTTTTAGGGCCGGAAATGTAAGTATCATTGAGGAAGCCCTGTACTAAACCCATCTTCGACGGTCCTTTCTGCTCTTTAGATCTTCTCGTGCCTTCAATGTTCGCTCCTAGACCCTACCCTACATCTAAGATGCCCAGTAACCTAGGAATCGAAAGGGCTCCCTTTTTGGTATTGGGTAACTTTATAAGGAACCTAAGACTACAAAAAGGGAATAAGGGTGCTACTGGGAATCCTGGACGTAACCGTGTAATTCTCACATGGGCCTGGGCCTGGTTTCCGTTCAATACGGCTTGTGCTGTTTCTGCAGGCGCTTCTGCAACTCTGCAAAAAAAGACATCTGAGGTCTGGAACTTGCGGGGTTTCGAAAATTTGGCAAGGCTCCGCAGATTGGGGCTAGAAGGATAAAACACCCCAAGCCATCTCCGCCTCCAACACGGCTTATTACGTGCTCCCTAGACCACAAACGGCCAGGAATGAACGACTGTTACAGGCCAGCCTCTCAAGTCCCTCGAGGGGACGGTCTTGCCAAATTCTATTGCAGATCTTGTCTGTGCCGGAGCAGTACCCCAAGGCTCCAGGTACCCTTACAGAAGTATACGGCGTATACGGTTCAAGGGTTTAGGGTTTAGGATTTAGCAACCACCGACATCACTGAAGTGTAAGTTTGGAAATCCCTTTGAGGAGAATATCAAGTAGATCGGTAACGCTTATACTCTAAACCCAAAACTTTCAAGGAGGTTCGGGGCTTCAGGGTTGTATGGTAACTACCTTTCCAGAAGGGTTTAGGGACTTTGGGTTTAGGGTTTAGGGTTTAGGGTTTAGGGTTTAGGGTTTAGGCAGCTGCACCCGCGCGGGTATGAAAATAGTGCTAACGGGACCTCTCCAGTAGACGACTCAAGAAGCAAACAGGTCTTTCTTCTGACTCAGTGGTCTTACGTAATGATTTGCGCAAGGTTCCCTGTAAACATTCTATAATATGAGGCTATAAGGCCTACTGTAAGGAAAGGTAAGGGTTGCGCATAGTGGCCTTAATAGTTAGAATCGTTCCTTGAAGCGGCAGATTCCTGAACTAATGGAGCAGATTCGCAGCAATAGTGAAGCGGCAGATTCCTGAATTAATGAAGCACAGCACTACACGAGGGTCACCATGTCCCCAAGTCACGACGTCTCCATCGGCAAGAACAGCGGCAAAACCGCCGCTAGAAGCTTGAATCTGTTGAACATTCTTCAGCCGGTCGCGCACAGCACTGCAGTCGCCGCCTAAGTCAGCATCGCCCCAGGTCACGACAGAGCCATCGGCAAGAATGGCAGCAAAAGCGCCGTCAGTGGCTTGGATTTGCTGCACATTCTTCAGCTCATCCTGCACAGCGCTGCTGTCACCAGCATAGCGAGCATCACCCCAAGTCACGACAGAGTCATCGCAGAGGATTGCAGCAAAAGCACATTTAGTGGCTTGGATGTGCTGCACACTCCTCAGCTGATGCTGCACAGCACTACTGTCACCACCATAGCGAGCATCACCCCAAGTCACGACAGAGCCATCCCCGTGAATGGCAGCAAAAGCGCGGGCAGCGGCTTGGATCTGCTTCATACTCTTCAGCTGAGCCTGCACGGAGCTACTATCCCCACCTCCGCGAGGACCACCCCACGTGACGACTGGTCCGTCGGCAAGAATAGCAGCAAAAGCGCTATCATTGGCTTGGATCTGCTGCACATTCTTGAGGTGATCCTGCGCAGAGGTGCTGTCACCACCTTTGATAGCATCACCCCAGGTCACGACGGATCCATCGGTACACATGGCAGCAAAAGCAAGGTCAGCGGCTTGGATCTGCTGCACATTCTTCAGCTTATCCTGCACAGCGCTGCTGTCACCACCACCTGCATCACCCCAGGTCACGACAGAGCCATCGCCGAGAATTGCAGCAAAAGCGCCGTTTGCGGCCTGGATCTGCTGCACGTTGCTCAGCTGATGCTGGACAGCACTACTGTTACCGCCAAAGCAAGCATCGCCCCAAGTCACGACCGAACCGTTTCCAAGGATGGCAGCAAAAGCTTGGCAAGAGGCTTGGATCTGCTGCACATTCTTCAGCTGATGCTGCACGGCACTGATGTCACCGCCATAGCGGGCATCACCCCAAGCAACGACAGATCCATCACCAAGAATGGCAGCAAAAGCGTGCACAGTGGCTTGGACTTGTTGAACGTCCTTCAACTGATGCACAGCACTACTGTCACCACCACGCTTAGGAGCACCCCATGTCCCCACACAGCCATCGCCAAGAATGGCTGCAACAGCGCCATCAGAGACTTGAGCTTGAACTGGCTTGATGTGCAAGGTCAGTGAATCCTTACTACCCCAATAAGTCACAGAAATTGAGGGTTAAACTTTCCGATTCCTACCATTTCAACTATAAGAGCCCAAAAAAGTTAAAAAGTTGGGTATTGGGGATCTAAGAATCGCCTTCTCGCAGCCTCCCGTCCAACCTGGCGCGCTTGATCTGCATGCACCCTAAACCCTAAACCCTAAACCCTAAACCCTAAACCCTAAACCCTAAACCCTAAACCCTAAACCCTAAACCCTAAACCCTAAACCCTAAACCCTAAACCCTAAACCCTAAACCCTAAACCCTAAACCCTAAACCCTAAACCGCATCCAGAGGAGTCGAGAAGTCGCCCTCTGCTAACTCCAAGCGCAATTTCTGCCTTGAGGGTTTAGGGTTTAGGGTTTAGGGTTTAGGGTTTAGGGTGTGTAACAGTATGCGCGCGGTGGGTGCGCCTTTTACTTTAGGAATAGGGGGCGCACCCACTAATCGCGCGCTTGCGTCAGCATGTAGTCCCGCCCCAACCACCCCAACTATTCTCAATTAGGGTTTAGGGTTCACCCCCCAAACCCCCCTCAAGGGGGGCTTTCTTGCTCTCTGCTTCCTTTCGCAGCTTGACATGTAAACAATAATATTTCTCCAGAAATCACAACCGAAATGGTTTCTGTCGGGTTGTGGGTCCTCGCGGCCTGTGCCGGCCGCTCGATGTAAAGCAAGGGTTTCCAACAAACAGCTTGCATCTCGCGCCCTGTAAGGGGTGCTCGAAGTGTGAACAAGGCGGGGCAAGAGGGCGGGCAGGGCAGGCAGAGGGGCAGGGCGGGAGGGCAGGGCAGGCAGGGCACGCAGGAGGCAGGGCAGGGCAGGTGAGGGGAGGGGAGGAGGGCAGGCAGCGGCGGGGGGGGGGGCACCCCCCCAGGGCAGGGCAGGGCAGGGCGGGGGGGGGGTGGGGGCACCCCCCGAAAAAGGGGTAGCGGAGGGGCGAAATGCAGGAAATTTGGAGGTCGCCCCCTAGGACCCACCTGGAGGCCCCCGGGTCCTTGGAGTCGGCCAGCCTGGGGGCCCAGACCCCCCCGGGGGTGCCCCCCAGACCCCCCAGCCAGACCCAAAAAGACACCAATGGTCGTGGGTTTGGGGTCCTCATTATAACGGACTGACGTCCGTATTGTGTGAGGCGTAGCCGAGTCATTTCCGTCCCCGTATACCGGGAGGCTTTACCCTCCCTCACCGTCTTGTCGGGACGCTCGGCCGGGGGCCTCGGTCGGAGCCTCGAGCGCCCATGCAAATGGTCAGCGGCGCTCTCGGCAGTTTAGGGTTTAGGGTTTAGGGTTTAGGGTTTAGGGTTTAGGGTTTAGGGCCCCAAAAAAGCACATAAGCAAAAGATTAGGATAGGGATATCTCATATAAACCCCCTTAGAATGAAGCCCATTAAGGTAGGGATACCCCTTTAAAATGCTTATGCTTATGTGCTTTTTTGGCCCCTGATGCCTGTCGTTTCAATGTTCCAACTTCTTCATCCAAGCCGGCTTCCACGGTAGCAGTCTTGCCACTGAGCAGTCCGATTGCAACAGTAATCGACATCTTACATTCTACAGGCTTTCGAAGCGTTAGAGATCTTCAGCCACGCATTCTTCCCATTTTTTGATACCACTAGCTTGGGTACTGCCCCAATACAGACGAGTCTATAATCGGCCTACGATTAAGGTCCGAAAATATCTATATTATGAATAGTATTCAAGTATTACTGAGTGGGGGCCGGACCTAACCGGTAGCAGTCTGACAACTCTTAGTCTTATTCCTACAAACCTGCGAGGTTAGAGTTAAAACGGAATGCATCAACATTATTGAGCTCGCGGCGATACATGCACTTACTTCTCCAACAACAACAACCAGCTCCGTATCAAACACACGCAGTCAGGAATCGCTGCCATGTTTGGGTGAAAGTGATTTAGACCATCACCCTCCTTCCTCTCAAACGGAATGTCACAGAGATCTTCATAATAAGGCTCATATAGACAAGAAGTTGATCATCAGTGGTTTACGTCCGGTTAGGTTCGGGGCATTTTAGGGCTAAGGTTTTCAGTGCAAGAAAACCCCGAACTCCAACACCTGGATGAACATACCTGCATCCCCAAACCCTACAAAAAAGTAGGTCGTCATGACCCTTTAATTAGAGGGTCTAACCCGTAAACAGTCTTAATTAAGGAATATACCTTAAATCTTAATAGGGATCCTACAATAATTCACGGAATATTCCTTAGTTAAAGGATAACGGAGTCTCCGGGCCCTGCAAAAGGGTTTTGAATGGTTAGCGACCGTATACCCTGATAGTCCCTGTACAGACGTACTGCAGTATACACCGAAATCGTTTCCCTATCCCCCAGTCACCAAACCCTCAGTTACGGCTATAGAGGCGAGAATCTCTGGGGCCAGCAAAGCCTGAACCCTGACCCTAATCTACAGGAGTATCTCGAAAGTAGATCCCTTCTGTGGTTTCCTATGTGGCGAAAAGAGAACAAGACCGTTGTTTCGAGTTCCTGGATCCTCTCAGAACGCTTGGCAGTATATGGAGTAAGTAAAGTCTTTCTCGGTGGGTATCCCCAAAAAGGAGACGCCAAGCAGTAGTGACACCCGACTGCTAGAATGTATGGGAGTTTCAAGAAATCAGGCAATGCAGGAACCTTAATGCTTAGAACCAGATGTGGTGGTTTAGGGCTCCGGGGTATACTCTACTCTAGCTTTACAGGGGCTATCAGTGAATACACCAAACCCCTGCACTAGCCAGGTCTATCGGCGCCCTTATTCGACAGAAGCCCCCCCCCCCCACCCAGAGAGAGTTTCTGGTTTAGGGTTTCTTACTACCCCAATAAGCCACAGAAAAAAAAGGTTAAACTTTCCGATTCCTACTAAACTATAAGAACCCAAAAAAGTTAAAAGGTTGGGCATTGGGGATTTAGGGTTTAGGCCCCCCCCCCTCCAAGAAAAAAACACGAAGCCTGCTCGCAGCATGCGGTCCGACGATCACTAAGAGCCGAGCCCTAAGAGCTCGCCCTCGTCTTTCTCCTCGGTGTAGGGGTTAGGTTTAGGGTTTAGGGTTTATGGCTTATGGTGGGTTTCTAGAAGGGATCTTCGAACTGGGTGTAGTGCTTTGGGGATTCATGTCATGCAAGGTTACACTCTAGGATACCCAGTAACCTAGGAATAAAAAGGCCTCTCTTTTTGGAATTGGGTAACTTTATAAGGAACCTAGGACTACAAAAAGGGAATAAGGGTACTACTGGGCATCCTAGCACTAACCCTAAGGGTCCAAGTGCCTAATTATCATATACTCTCCAAAATGGTAACCTACAAAACTACTATCTGAAAACCGAGTACCTAACCCTAACCCCTAAACCCCAAAGCCTAATACCCTAGACCCTATCGATCCCTTAAAAGGAGCCCTTATGAATCCCTTTAGAGGACCTCTATAAGCCCCTAACAAGAAGTATCCATTATTGGGTCCTTTGGACCCTTAGGGTAAGGGCCTTGATAGTTCAGCGGACTGGTTGACTACTTGGAGGCCCTTTTGACTTAGTAAGTAGGGTTAGTAAGGTGGGTTATGGGGATTATAATGGGGTTTCTAGGGGATACTAAGTAGACTTACTAAGTCAACAGGGCCTCCAAGTACCCAGTGCTTTACATCGACTCTGAAGTCCCATGTACTCGGAGACTCCGTTATCCCTTAATTAAGGAATATTCCTGAGATTATAGTCGGATCCCCATTAAGATTTAAGGTATATTCCTGAATTAAGGGATATTGGAGTCTCTGGGTAATTTAGTAATCCTGGACCCTAAGGAACCTGCCTTCTTCAGGATTCCTTGATATGATTTCCTTGTATAAGTCCTAAAAAAGGTAGGTTACTTGGGGTTAAGGATTGATACAGCTCAATCGAAAAACCCTCTCAGCTGCATCGAAACCCCAAATGTTCTATAACACCCCCTAGAAAAAAAAACAACCCTACGATTTTGTTCAGGAAGCTTGCTTAATTGATCCTATGGCTTGACTAGATAGCGACCGTCGAGGTCACAAAAGGCCACAGGGCAAGACTCGAACACTGAAATTTAGGGCGTAGGGTTGGGAAATGTGGGGCAAACCGGCATTCGTTGCTGTCTGTACATGTTGCAACTGTTGCAGCAGCAGTGCCTACTTGTGCTAGGTCCGCTGTAACTCTAGATAATGGTCTGTATTCAGGCACTGCAACAATGAGTTCTGTAGGTTCAACAGAAACTCGAACCACTGCAGGGCAATGGGGAAAAGGAGGGACCCTTAATAAGGACCCCTAGGTATATACCCTTAATATAGCTATTATATACCCATCATATAGCCCATTATAGGGACCCAGGGGTCCCCAGTAAGGGTCCCTACCCTAAACCCCTAAACCCTAAACCCTGAACCCTATACCCTTATAGCATCCCTATAGATCCCTTTAAAGGGTCCCCATTAAGGGTCCCTCCTTTTCCCCTTTGAGTGTTGCTTTTGCAACTCCCTTCGTAGACTAATCCCGGAGCTACACCTGTCAACATGTGGTAAAGATGCACGGTTTAGGGTTTAGGCTAGGGTTTAAGGTTAAAGATACACTAATTAGATATCGTCACAGCCTCCGTTAAGAGAAACCACCAGCAACAACTTAAACTCCAAACCCTTAAAGCCCTTCATCAAATCCAGATCAAACTTTATAACGCCCACCTCCAAAAATGTAAACATAAATATAACAACCTACGAAGCCCTTAGTAGCTCCATGCGACCTTGCAGAACCATAATATAACCTCATAAACCCTACAAGACCATCTGTCTAAAGCCTAAGCCCTAAACCCCGAACCCTAAACCCCAAATTCCTGAACAAAACCCCAACCCCCAATCCCTGAACCCTAAACCCCGAAACCTTAAAAAAAAACCTAGAGAAGACCAAGGGGTCTCCTTCCCGAGCGCAAGGACTGCGAGGCCTCAGCAGCAGCGCGGAACCAGCTTTATAGGCTCTGCGGTTTAGGTGGGTTTCGGGTCTAGCGTTTAAGGTCTTGGGTATAGGTTTCTTTTTGAAAGAAAACTCAGCAAAGCGGTACTGCCTAGGGGACTCTGATCTACGACACATCTTAGCCAAGCGTTTAGGGTTTTGGGTTTAGGGTCTAGTGTCTATAGGGTCTCGGGTACAGGGTTCGGGGTCTTGGGTTTTAGTTCTACGGTTGAGGGTCTTGCGTTTAGGGTTAGGTTCTTGGGTTTAGTTAGGATCTGGGGTTGAGGGTCTTGGGCTTAAGTTGTAGGGTTTATAGGGCAGAAGGTTTAATCTACTTGTCGGGTATCATGGGGAACCAAAGGTTAACCTTTTGGTTATATAGGGATTGCATAGGGACTATACTACCCAAAAAAGGTTATATAAAGGTTTCCTACTCTACTACAAGGTTGATCTTCAAGGTTCAGGGTCTAGGTGTTTTTTGGAGCTCCTTTTTTATGGTGCCCGAAGGTTCGGAGAGGCTTACGCAGGGTCTAGGGCTTAGGGTTGAAGGGTTGCGGTTCAGGGTTGACGGTTTCGGGTTCAGCGAATTTTCAGGGTTTACCAAGCCATTTGCACATGTTGATAAGGCATCTTGCAGATGTTGATAAGGCTTCTAGAGGTTTTATGAGAAGCTTAAGGCAAAAACTCCGTCGACTCGGGATAAACGGCACCAATCAAAAACACGCTGTAAAACCCGACAGAACCCTATAAGACCGATTGAACCCTGTAGAAACTTCATGCAAGACCCCCGCCCCCCCTGTGAACGTCCCCTGTTGCGCAGGGCACCCGGGCTGAGCAGGAGGTGCAACGTCCTGGCCAAAGGCTTCGAACTCATGCTAATCCATGTACCTTTATAGTAGATACTTATGCCTTAAAGTCGTCCTTAGATAGGCACTTTAAGGCCGAAGTATATACTATATATGTACACGGAGCCTTAGGGAATGTAGGAACCTGATTGAGGAACCCTCGGCCGATAACCCCAAAATAGCAGGATTTGAATAAGGAGCCCTAATGATGACACAGTAGTAACGAAGGTTCTAAAAAAAGGTGACTATAGCTCTAGCTGGGCGCAAACCTGTTTGAGATACTTAGAAGTGTACTTACTAAGACCCATGAACCTCCAACTACCAATGCTGCTTAAGAAAAAATCTGTACGTTAAGTCATACGACTATACTATGTATACTGCTGATTATATAAACCCTGCATTATCCATAAGAAGGAATATACCATATTTCCACAATAGTTTAGGACCAATCAGGTAATGCAGGATTTTTATCATCAGCTGTAGTTTTGTGAATGTTGCTTTAATGAAGAGGCATTGGGGTCCCTACTTGTCCAGTACCCTGGGTAATTAAAGGTTAACTAACCTTCGGGGGTATAAAGGATTATAATCTGCCAAAAAGGCTGAAGGTTGCCAAATAATTGCACGGTTTGAGGTTCAGAATTTACCCAAAGGCTCTGTGTACAGGAACCCGCTATATAAAGGCCTAAGTATATACTAGATAGGTTCAGAATTCAGGGTTGCAGGTCTAGCGTTCTTTCAAGGTTCTTTTACAGAGTGATACTGCTGATGGACAAAATCCTGCATTACCCATTACAAGGAATATACCATAGTTCCCATAGTTTAGAGCCCTTAGGGTCATGCAGGATTTGTCCATCAGCAGTATGTGGTCCAGGGTTTGGGATGGTTGAGGGTTCTTGTTCAAGGTTGAGCTGGTAGTTCACAGTGGTGTAGGGTTTACTTGGAGGTTCATGGGATTTAGTAAGTACAGTTATCGGTACCTTAACTGGGATAATAAGTAATGCTAAGTATAGCTACCTTATTTCTAAACATAGACTATTTACTAAGTCCCATGAACCTCCAAGGAAGGGTCTGTGTAATGGGTATTATGCGGGCTTACAATACTGCGAATTGCTCAGGCTTTCATATCCTGGACTGGGGTTTCGTGTTAAAGGTTCAGGGTTGAGGAGGTTTTGAGGTCCAGCTTTTACATTCCCTAAGGGTCCATGTGCCCAAACAGTATATACATTGGGCCCAATGTACCCATATAGGGAGTACTTTAAGGCCAATGTATATACTATTTACTATTTAAAGGGAACTCCAGAAAGTTGGAATATTAAATAATGGCAGGATCCCCTATAACTTACATTAAAGGGATTATGATAATGATATTCCAACTTTCCGGCTTCTACTGTAGGTACATGGACCCTTAGGGATTCAGGGCCTCAAGGCCTTAACGCTGGAGCGAGGGTAGAGTGTTAAACTCCTGGCATGGAGATCTGCGATGCGTGGGATGGCACTACACATCGGCTTGGAGACGAACTTGTTTAGGGCTTTAATCCTGACAAGTTAAAACCTGGGCGAAGCACTGAGAAGTTGGTTTGCCAACGTTTTCTGACCTTAAGTTGTGGATATGTGTGCGGCATCCCACTGCGAAGGTGGCGTGATGCATGACATACCTCAGGGTTCCTAACATGATACCAGCTTGTATTGCAACTCAAATATCGTCAACCTACCATCCCAAAACGAGCCATCAGCTAGGCTTCCGCTTTGCTTAGGATCTTGCGGTAACCCTGTGCGTTTCCAATGCTCCCTCATATCGAGGAACCTTTAGGACAGACCCCAAACCCCAACCCCCCCCCCCTTCCCCCGCACCCTTGAACCCTCAACCGCACAGCCTAAAGCCGTTCCAAAAGCCGAAACCTCACTGGCCCAAAGCCCAAGGAAATAAAAGTTGAAACTTTCAGAAACGACTACTTTATAAGAACCCCGAAAGTTGAGAAGTTGAGTCTACGGCCAATAAGAAACAGCTTTAAGGTTCAGCCTTTGAGGCTTGGAGTTTCTCCTTCAGTTTTGACAAAGCCACGCTGAAGCCTCTTTCACAAATCTACCACAACAGACCGTTCTTAAACACTCTCAAGGCCTATCAACCTGTGATAAACCACGCAAGCCTTTGCAAGCATCTCTGAAAAATTCGATGCAGCTCTCAAAGCCGGCGCACCCCCCCCCCCTCCCCCAATCTGGCAGCCGCCTCCATGTTGCAAAGGGTCTGCTCATCACAGGCTGTGATCTGGCGGTGAAGGATGAGCAAAAGGGTTATTGTAATCCTAAACCCTATACCCTGAACCCTAGACCCTAAACCCTGGATCCTTGAACTTAGTTCCCCAGTAGCCCCTGAATAGTAAGGGGACCCTATTCCCTACTATATCTTGGCTGACTTCTGAACCCCTCCTAAAAGTTAAAACTTTTTTGCCTCCTTATTATAGTTCATACCGAAGCCCCCAAAAAATAGTCTAAAGAGCCAACCAGAAGAACGCCAAGATTTGGTGTTAATAAGGGAACCCGCAAAGAGAAAGGGCAAAAGGGTACTAGTGGGGAACGTAGTCGATCTGTAAGGGGTTTAGGGTTTAGTGCGGCGAGCTTGCTCAGCAGAGATAAGGTTTAGGGTTCTGAGTTCAGAGCTTGCTTAAAGGGTCACTTAGATGGTTCCTTACAGGGGTTAAAAGGTGTAGGGTTTAGTGTTCAGAGCTCGATCAAGAAGAAACGAGGTTCAGGAATTAGGAAATAGGATTTTTTCAGAGATCCATAATGGTCCATAATTACATTCTGACACGGTTTAGATTTGGGGGCGACGAGCAACCTAGACCCCTGAAAAAATGCTCCCCCCGCTGCCTTGCAGAGGATAAGAGCGAGAATTCCACTGCACCAGGTCCATTTTTGCTATATGGGAGTTTCCGAAAATAGGGGCCCCCTAATATAGCACCCTAAATAGTAGGATCCTTATTATGAGACCCCCCAAAATAAGGTACCCCTAACTATCGGAAACTCCGATACCTTAGCGCCCGGGAGCCCCCCGAAGCCCACGCCTAACTTGGCTGACTTCTGAACCCCTCCTAAAAGATAACCTTTTAGCCTCCTTATTCTAGACCTAAGAGTAACCTATGAATAAAAAGGGTGCCCTTTTTGGCTTAAAGGGGGTTTATAAGGGAATCAATACCCTAAAAAGGGAATAAGGGCCTACTCTGGGTCCTAGTATTATAGTTCATATAGAAACCCAAGTAACTTAAAGTCTGAAGAGCCAACCAGAAGAACGCCGCGTTAATTAAGAGCCCCGAAGCCCACGCCTAAGTACCTCCGAAACCCGACACAGAGAGCGCCTCTAGATCCCCTAATTTGGGGCCCTATACTACTAAGGGTACTTTATATGTAGGCTAACTATCTGTAGGCGCTACTCTGGGGGGGCGCCACCCAGCTGGGGCGAACTTCGGCGAACCCCCCCGCAGGTGCGACGAACTTCGACGAAGGGTTGGGGGGTTCGAGGGGGGTTCGTGGCGACTCGGGCGAGGGGGAACGAGCGATGTTCGTGGGCTCGAGCAAGAAGATGTTGCCCATCATGTAGTCGCAGAAGCCCTGACAGCAGAAAATGACACTCGGGCGATACAAGGGAGAATGGAATATGGTGGCAAAGGGAAACTACGGGCCTCTGAGTCAAAAATGGATGTCAGGTTTGATAATTATTTCATTAATCTGCGAAGATCGCACACCGCAGTTTGATGCCTCCCAAAAATTGCACCAAGTTAACACATTGAATAACATGCAATCATTCCTGGACGTTGTGTTTATTGATTAGAGGGCTCCGGGTTTAAGTCTAGGGTTTAGGTTCATTCAGGGGTCAACTCCCTTCAGGCCTGGTCTTCGTTTCAGGGTTTGGGCTTAAGTGTTATGTAATAGTTGTAGGGCGAGTATTTCAGAGTGGAGGGCTTAAGGCCTAGGGTTCAGGCCCACGGGGCTTAGGGCCTAGGGTTCAGGCACACGTTTAGGGTCAAATGTCCGGGGTCGGGTTTCGGCGCTCAGATTTGGAGAAGTCTAACTCATCAAGGGGTTGGAAAGTTAGCAGTCATGAGGTTAAGTCAAATTAGAGCTTCAGGGTTGTGCTTTCGGACTTCCATGTCAGGGTTAGGATTTTAGGGTCTAGGGTCCGAAACCGAAAGGGCTCTGGGGTCGGAGGGCTTTCTGGCTGCTGTATCTCCTGCCACGGCGGGACAGAGCCAGAAAGAACCTCCTGTTGGGGCCCCAACAGGCTCATGCAGCTTCCTTGTTCTGAAAAGAACAAGGAAACTTTTGGGGTTTGGGGCTTAACTTGATTATTTGAGAGAGAGAGGGAGAGAGAGAGAGAGAGAGAGACAGAGCGTCGGTCTCGATGTCCTTGTCAGTCGGTGTCGATGTCCTTGTCCTTGTGCCGGCAGGCCTCATGCAAAGTCTTGAGTGCGCCGGATCTGTGCTGAGTGATGACCTAACGGACAGAGGCTCGAGCAGTCAGAAGAGCCTTGTGTGCACTCGTCTTCTGGAGCCGTCTGCTTCTGGAGTGGAGCGAGCCGCTTCTGTGTTGCCAGGCTTCTCCAATATGCGACAAAGTGCTTCAGAAGTTCAGGGCTCGAGACTCGAGAGTCCTTCAACCGCAGGACATTCATTGTGATGTCACCTGTCCGAGTGGAGACCCGCTTGATGACGGAGACGTCGAGGCACGCTTGGAAGCGTCGCAATGGCGCCCGACACATGTTCTGGGGCCAAGCCACCAAAGACGAATTTGCTGGCACCAGTCTGACACTACTACTACTTACTAGTACTAGTACTGCCACTACTACTACTACTACTACTACTACTACTACTACTACTACTACTACTACTACTACTACTCTCTTCTCTCTCTACTACTAGCACTGGTACTCGGATTACTAACTCGGACGGGAAATGCTTCTTCGAATACTACTGCTACTTACTAGAACTGAACCTGAGAGAAAGACAACATCCGGCTTGCGGCTTAACTAGAAACCGTTGAAGCTTTAAGGCCTGAGGTTTAAGTAGGTAAAGCTAAACCCCAAACCCCGAACCTTAATAATGTGGGCGACGAAGCTGCTTCAAGGTCTACGGATCTATTTCGCATGCATTAGAGAGTGGTCACCCAAAAATCAAACTTGTCGGGTACTCGGGCATGTCTTAAGAAACTGTGCGGGTGCGGTGACGGGATGAACTAGAAATCTTACTGGGGCTGCCTGATCCGTAATCTAATATCTATTAAGAGCCACCTGGCCCCACCTGGCAGCAGGAATCTGTTCGGCGAAGCGCCTCTGTGCAAGAAGCCGCAGGACAACACATGGAGCGAAATGTACCAAACGCCGCAGGCGACCCAACAATAGCTCGGACGCAGGCGGGCCAAATGTCGTGTAAAAGGCCAGAATCACTGGGCATGTTTGCTATGGGCGGCATGTGACGCGAGCAGGGTTAATTAATTGTAATAATTAGGCTCTGGGTGTTCAGGGAAATGAAGCATGATTAGGCAAGTGCCGCATGCCATGCCGATGTCCTGGTCTTTGTCTTCAGATTACACAGCCACGCACGCATCGAATGTCGGACATTGTTTTGCATCACCCAGTGGAGTACTCCCGACGCTGCGTCAGCTGGCATCGCTGCAGGCATATAAATCTTAGGTAGTATTAGGGAGAGCATTTCCAATTATAGTAAGAAGACTGGGTAACGAGTAGAATCAAAGACGGTACCTAGTAGCAACAGCAGTAGTAGTACTAGCAGAAGTAGTAGTGGTAGTAGTAGTAATAAAAGTAGTAGTAGGAGTAGTAGTAGTAGTAGTAGTAGTAGTAGTAGTAGTAGTAGTAGTAGTAGTAGTAGTAGTAGTAGTAGTAGTAGTAGTAGTAGTAGCTGTCGTAGTAGCTGTCGTAGTAAGTCGTAGTGGTAGTAGCACTAGTAGTAGTAGTAGTAGTAGTAGTAGTAGTAGTAGTAGTAGTAGTAGTAGTAGTAGTAGTAGTAGTAGTAGTAGTAGTAGTAGTAGTAGTAGTAGTAGTAGTACTAGTAGTAGTAGTAGTAGTAGTAGTAGTAGTAGTAGTAGTAGTAGTAGTAGTAGTAGTATTAGTATTAGTAGTAATAGTAGTAGTAGTAGTAGTAGTAGTAGTACTAGTAGTAGTAGTAGTAGTAGTAGTAGTAGTAGTAGTAGTAGTAGTAGTAGTAGTAGTAGTAGTAGTAGTAGTAGTAGTAGTAGTAGTAGTAGTAGCTGTCGTAGAAAGTACTAGTAGTAGTAGTAGTAGTAGTAGTAGTAGCAGAAATAGTACTAGTAGCCGCTGTCGTAGTAAGTCGTAGCAGTAGTCGTAGCAGTAGTAGTAGCAGTAGTAGTAGTAGTAGTAGTAGTCAGGTCTGTATCACTAGTATCAGTACCATTAGTAGTAGTAGGAGTGGTAGCAGCAGCAGTAGCAGTAGTAGTTGCAGTTGTAGTAATTGTGGTCGTGGTCGCGGTGGTAGGAGAAGAAGTGCTGCGAGTGGAAGTACTAGTACTAGCACTACTAGTAGCAACAAATGCAGTGGTAGTGGTAATAGTAGTAGTAGCAGTAGAGGTTTTCCGGCCTGACATTTGTTGTGGATTACTTACTGTTCAAGCTGATGAGTCTGGCAGTCTTGAAGTTGAGCTGTAGGGTGAGAGTTGCACAGGAAGCCGGAAAGGCCGAACCCGAAACCGAAACTCTGTGTGCACTGTCCACATTTGATTGAGAAGGTACCGCCAGAAACTGTGAAGCCATTAAACCTCGACTCTCAGGACCTCAACCTGGTGGGGTAATGGAGTTCTATTGCCGATGGGTCGGTTTAAACCCACAACCGCAGCAAACATCAATAGTCCGTGGGACCATAGAGGATTCAAGTTGCAAGGAATTTATTGAGGCTGGGAAATGTGCACTTGGAATGGTTATGGTACCTGACAGCCTACTCATAAATTCATTACGTCCTTCACTTCGAAATGAACCATTCAAAGGGGTTTGCTGATGAAGGCAAATTAAGTATGTCATTGCCTATCATGGCCATGAAAGGAAAGTATTATCGTAAACCCGAAAACCCGAATCACAAACCCGAAAGCTGCAAGGGAGTCTCGCAAACCCTAATTATTAAAGCACTTTTGCACCCTGAAATCCAATACTTAGGATGAAGTAAGCACGCCGACCACATGCCTCGAACTTGGATAGTGCCAGTGGGCCGCAGTAGTGCTTTGGCCTTCGTGGCCAGAGTTTAGGCGTTAGGGCTCGAGGGTTGTAAGGCTTTAAAGCATTGGGGCTGAGGTGTGCTAGGGTTTCGGGTTTACTTAGCCGACTACCCTTTCAACTTTAAAGTTTAGCTCTACCCTTAAACCCTAAACCCTAAATCGTTCCCCAGGTCCTATCCACAGGCAACGGGCCGATTGTCACAGAGAAAGCTTTCTATTTTACCTACGAGGTAGTAGTGGTAGTAGTAGTAGTCGTCGTAGTAGTAGTGTAATAGTACTAGTAGTAGTAGTAGTAGTAGTAGTAGTAGTAGTTGTTGTTGTTGTAGTAGTAGTAGTCACCCTTCTTCTCCGGTCCTCACAAACAAGGTGGGCTGTACAGGGTTAAGGGTTCAGGGGGTTGAGGCGGTTTAGAGGTTAGGGGTTCGGCGGTTTAGGGTTGTGTAGGGCTAGGAGGTTTAGGGTTCTATGAGGTTTAGGGTGCAGGGGGTTAGGGTATAGGGTTTTAGGATTTACTGTGGTCCTATAGGGTTCTATCGGGTTTACGGCTCAGGATTCTACAGGGTTTAGGGTTTACCGGCCACCGGGCTTCGAGAGCCTATCGGCCGACAAGGACTGATGGACATCAACATTGTGCGAGAAGAGCCGTCATGAAGCCCTAATACCACTACTACTACTACTACTACTACTACTACTACTACTACTACTTTCTACGACAGCTACTGCTACTACTACTACTACTACTAGTAGTACTACTACTACTACTACTACTACTACTACTACTACTACTACTAGCAGTACTACTAGTACTACTAGTGCTACTACTACTACTACTACTACGACTACTAGACTACTACTACTACTACTACTACTACTACTACTACTACTACTACTACTACTACTACTACTACTACTACTACTACTACTACTGCTACTGCTACTGCTTCTGCTACTAGGCTACTGCTACTGCTACTGCTACTGCTGGTACTACTACTACTACTACTACTACTACTACTACTACTACTACTACTACTACTACTACTACTACTACTACTACTACTACTACTACAATACAACTATTACTAGTTCTAGTATTAGTAGTAGTTATATTAGTGCTCGGACGTCTTCTCGGCCTCGGACATCTTCTCGACGATGAGCAGCGAGAGGGCCAAGGTGATGTAGCTTCAGCAGTGACGGTGCCAAGCTCATATTTTGAGCTGACCTATGGCCTACTTCGAGTCGCGACCAAGCGAAGCCAGCTTTGTCTTCGCGAACTCGAGGCCCGGCACATGGACTTCGCTGGCAAGAGCCTGGATTGGGCAACGGCTGTCGAGTCGTGCTGGTGTTGTGAGAAAGCACACAGCAAGCCTTCAGGCAGCCACCGTTTTGCAGATGCCGTCGTCCTCCTTGTAGCCACTGCCCGCCTGCTTGCTGCAGGTACTTCTGGTGGTCCTTTCGACCGGCAGGGAACTCCTTCGAGCCGCTGTGTCGCCAGGCGTCAGGTTCTCCACAACGCAAGCGGCTTCAAGCTTGGCTTCAAGAGGGTTTCATGGCTTCGGGATTGTAGGACGCAGGATGCAGTTTTGGGGTGTGGCTTGGTGAGGGCCCGGAAACCTTGTTCGGGCGCTTGGGCTCTGGGGTTGGAGGCCTTTCTGGCTGCTGTATCTCCTGCCACGGCGGGACAGAGCCAGAAAGAACCTGTTGGTGCCCCAATGAAAAGGCTGATGCAGTTTCCCAGTTCTGTAAAGAACAAGGAAACTGCTAATTTAGGGTTAGGGGTTTTACATTGATAATTTCAATAGAGGTCAAGGCCTAAGCCCCAATACTCAGAAAACAAGAAGCCTTAGCAAAAGCAAGAAAGCCCCAGCAAACCGTATCTACTGAAACTCGGACGTTGTAGACCAATGCCAATGGACGCCAGGGTGAATTAAGTCCCAGAGGTCCGCTCTCAGAGACCTGTGCACCCCGAAAAATACAGTCCTATAATTGAGCAGCATATTGGAGAAGGCTGGTTTGGCCTGACGGTAAACCAATAGTTTAAGGGTGCAGGGTTTAGGGGATGATGCCTGCTTGGCTCCCCGACCATAGCGGCCCTCTCGGGGCACCTGCAGAAGCAAAGGACTCGGCCGTATTTATTTGCATCTTTGCTATTGCTTAGGGGGAGGAGTGGTGACACGGCGAGTACAAGTGACAAGTTACACAACCACCATCACTGTTTCAAGGGCGTTCTTAAACTGATTAATCTTAGTGCAGATAGCAAATGGGGGAGTGTCGTGGCAAGCAGCAGCACATGACTAAAATGGTAGGGAGACCCTATGTGAGGAGTTACGGGGTTCGGGTCCTAGAACCATGATCCCACGGCCGCAGTGACTTAATAATAATTTGGGGTTCAGGGTATTCATATATTTGGTTATAGTTATCGCATTTAGAGCAGGCAGAGCACAACAGCAAGTCTCCGCCGCGATGACGAGGAGAAGGTCTGTTGGTGCGACCGTGGGCACTGGCGGCACTGGCAGGGCGCCAACTCGGATGCGATTCCCAAGCACCGGAGTACCTTGCCCGGGGTCATCCACGACCGCCGTTTTTTCCTCTCGAGCGACGCCAACACCTGGCTGGACTCTCGAGGGAGGCGATCGGACTGGCACTCCTTGCAAAGGACTTTCGGCCAGTGGATCGTGCCGCGACGCGACTTCGGGTTGAAAGAAGTCCTTCCGGCAAGCGGCGAGGTGGAGGTGCATGACAGCCACGTGTCGAAGCTGAGTCCAGGACATGCTGCACAAGGGCAAGCCATGTTCGTCCCAATGCCACGACGTGTCCAAGTAAAGTTAAACCCGCCGGGGAGGAAGCCACTTATCAGACCAATTGGCTGCTTAGGGTGATTCTCGGGCAACAGGTATATACAGATCGAATCAGACTCAACGTCTAGTAATTTGCGCTTCAGGGTTTAGGACTAGACTATAATTTGGGTTGACACCTTAGGCTTCATGTTGTTTTGGGGTTCAGGGTTGAGGGTTTGGTGATGTCGTTCCGATGCGGTTTGACACGCGGACAGTAATTAAGCAAGGTTTCAATTATTTAGGGTGTTTGATGGTTGTTGAGGACACTCGGACAGCAATTTGCAAGTTTTCAATGTTTAGGGTGTTTGAGGGTTCAGGACCCCACTCAGGCTTCTACAGGCAGGTGTATCCAAGGGCTAGGGCACATCGGATCAAAGTTCCTTGCAAGGAGGCAAGACGGGTTAGTGAGGTTCATTTAATTTAAGGGTCTCCGAATCCGACGTCCAATGCATTTATTCCGAAGCAGCAGGAGATCCGTGGGTTGGGACTAAACCCTACTAAGAAGCCCTCAAACCCCGAGCCTACCCGTGGGTTGGGACTAAACCCTACTCAGAAGCCCTGAAACCCCAAGCCTAAACCCCAATCCGTAAAACCTATTAATCCTAAGCAAGCAATCGAAATCTAAGCATGATTCAGTATGGTGTGCTAGTGCTGCTTCAGGCTTTGGGCTCGGGTCTGGGGCCTTACCAATCTGCAGGCGAACTTGGGAGAGAGTTCTTTTCAGGTCTGCTTTGACCTGCTTCTGCAGAACCAGCATTTGAAATGAAACCGCTAATTTGCAGACTAAGCCTTGGAATCCTACATCCCTAGATCCAGGACCGTTTTGTTAGTAAGGATCGGAACTTAGGGTTTTCAAGACTCGGAATTATTATGGGTTTAGGGCCAAAGTTTAGGGGATTTAGGGATCCCCGGTAAGACCTGTGAGACCCAATCAACCTGAATGTCAACTGGGCTCGGACCACAAAGGCGGAGAAGGAGGCAGCAAAGGCAGCCTGCAGCAAGAAGGAATGCTGGCCGAATGTTGACCCTTGTCGGTGGGGAAAATGTCTTTCATGATTAATTCAGCATGGTGTCTTTCATTAATTATTAATTCAGTATGGTGTAAGATGGGTGTCTTGCGGTTTTGCTCCGCAGCAGTTCATGAGGGAGGAGCTTGTGGCAGGAGAGGTCGGGAATTGCAATGGTAAACACTTTATTATTTCATTATTGGATGAGGAATTACCGGAGAATTTCCATACCGGAGAGCTCCACAGGTATGACCCTAGTTTTCAGTTCGTTTTCTGAGGGGAAAGTTATATATGGCACCGAGAACTGACCGCGACGCATTTTTTTTTTCCTTTTGTTTTTTTGGCAGCATCTCTGGGGCCGCAAATTGTCGTGTGTTCCCAGGTCACTGCTATTCCATGGTCTCGGGCAGACTGATGCGGCTGGAATTGAGTGGCGGCTGCTCGGTCGAGGCTGCTCCGGCTGCTCGGTCGAGGCTGCTCCTGCTGCTCGGGCATGCTGAGTTCAAGCTCTCAAGAAACTGAAATCCCAAGGGCAAGTCTCGGCCGGGTGGAGAAATAGGTATTTCTCCCAGGCAGCCGTCAGCATGCGGTGCAGAGCATAGCCGTCACCCTGGTCGCCCCAGGACCGGGACGTGGACACTCCGTTTCTATCCTCGGCACGCCAGCATTTGTTGAACTCATCACGTCTTGAGGTATGCTGCGGCGGCAACCAACCATTGACGTGTTCCTCCGAGTAAAGTTGTTTCGACTCGAACCTCACAGGCTTCCGCTTGACGTCCTTTTTTTTTTTGTCCTTCTTGACTGCAGCAGTCCGGGTTTGCCGGATCTTTGCTGACACGGACATGGCCTTGCGATGCTTTGTTTTGGACTCGGACAAGACTTCCTTGATTTGCTTGTCAGTTTCGGCCGTCAGGAGCTCCTGAAACTCGGGCGACTGCAGGATTTCATTCAAATCTGCATCATCGGCTTGTCGATACTTCAGGGACCTTTCCATGATGTCTGCTGCCTGGTCCTCGGACACAGACAGAGTCTTTTGAACGGCCGTGGAAAGCATCTCACCCAAGGCAGTTTCGGCATTGGAAAAATCGAGGTCTCCCATGCCACACTCTTCCTTGAGAATGAAAGACAGTCGTGTTTCGTCCATGTCGAAGAAAGCATGCTCCGCACAGTACTGAAGGATAGGTTTCCGGGCTTCGCCTGTCACCGTGAGGAGGGGTGCGGTTGTCGGAGTGCCGCCGTTTCGAATGGCATGGTGCAAAGGGCTCTTAACGGTCGTGGGCAACGCAAACCAATCGGAGAGTCGAAAGACCTGAACAAACTTCAGCTTGTCTTTTGTGAGTGGAAGGTCCAAGTTGAAGCCGCCCTGGCAGGTTTTCAAGGGCAGCAGAAGTGCACCGGAATGCGATGGCCAGGCGCCCATGGATAGATATCTGTCGGACTCGGGAAAAGAGGTGTGGCCAACTACGGTGCCCCTTCTTAACATCCCGCTCCGCCAGGAGTCGCTAAGCTGAGCCACTCGGTCCTGATCCATGGCATCCTTCAGGACGGCCAACTCGCAGGCCACAGCACAAAGACCAATTTGGCTGAGGGAGGTCCACTTCATTGGTGCAGTTATTGCTTTCAATTTCTCGGGCACCTTGTTTTTCTCCAGACGGAAGAGAGACTCGGGAATGTTGCCTTCGGCCTCGGTCGGCTCGGTTTGGATTTCCCGAAATCCAAAGGAGGTGAGCGTCCGACTGTAAGAGCAACACTCCCAAGCCTCCGTGGAGCTCAGCTCGTGGCCCTTGTTCTCCTTGCCCTCCAACTCTCGGGCGTCGCCAAACGCTTCCTCGTTCCAGGTGGCCCCCAAACCTCGGAAGAGCGGCTGCAGCCAATTCAGCAAACGTTTCGTGATGCGCCACTCGGACGAATGCAAGTTCGCGACGACGTCCCGCATAAGCCTGGACCCCATCGGCGATCGCTTTGCAAACACCCGGAGCCATTTCAGCTTCTCGCTGTTGGCCATGGCTCGGGCGTGTGCCTGCTCGGACAGGTACAGATTCACGAGTGTAACGTTCTGCTCTTCTTCGGTTCCGAAGGCAAGGAGGACGAGCTGGGAGGGCCAAGAAAACATGGTAACCGAGGCATACTGCATCTTGACGTGAGCCAATTCCAAAGCAGTTTCCAGCACCATCTGGCATGTCTTGTTCTGGAATTTGACGATAGGGTCCTCGACCGTCATTCGGCCGATCATCCCTGCACCGAGGCGGGCACCGTGCCAAATAGCCAGGTCTTCTCGGACGTCGGGACACACTGCAGTCTCGAAGATGGTCGTGAGGACTTCCAAGCTAGAGCCGCGGGCCTCTTCTAGGAGATGCTGTTCACAACCATCTCGACCTCTCTTCAGGGTGGTCCTGAGGCGATGCAGCTCCTGAGAGATCGGCCAACTCAAGTGAAACCAACAGTTGAGCTTGTCACACGTGTCTTTCTGCAACAAGATGTTGGTGACCACATGAAGCTTGTTGACGCACTTCTGGAACAGGCGCTGCTTGGCATCAGAGCCCAATGTGTTGTCTCCGTCGCCCTCGGACAAGACCTGGCCGGCCCATTCTTCGGTAGCTCGGTTGGCGGCGGCATTGGTCGCCGGCTGGAGATAGCCGGCTTTGAGGCCATAGGACAGGCACAGTAGCTTCAGGAGGCCCAGCTCGGACTTTCTCTCGGACCAACCCACAGCAAATGCATCCCACCTGCTCATGTTGCTGGGCCCACGCTTCCTCAAGAAGCCGCTGTGTTGCAAGAGATCCTTGCATTTCTCGGGTGTGACTTCCTCGACATGCAAGCCAGCCTGGAGTGCAATCTCCTCCCGGAGATGCTGAAAGAGAAAGCCGCCTCTCTCTCGCACGTCTGGCGGTGCAGCAGACAGTGTTGCAGCGAAGTCTACCATCTCCTCCTGCAGACGGCGGAACCATTTGTGCGAGCTCCACGGGCCCCGACTAAAGTTGATAACTAGCTCGCCTAGGGACAGGGCGCCTTTCAGCTTTGCATGGCTCACAGCATTTTCCAACTCTCGGGCGAGTCGGTGTCTTGGATCCCAAAAGTGGATCATGCGGACTCGGACGTGGTTCTGCAAGAACTGTAAGCAGCTCATTACGTCCGGCCCAGCGTCCGCATTGAAACACAGCACGGGCATCTCCAGGCGACCTTCCGGGTCTGGGGCTGTGAACTCCAGCAGGCTTGCTGCACTCGGACACATGCTCTGCAACGTCTGCTCCAGCGCCACCACCTGCTCGAAAGAAGGCAACCGCTGCTTCTTCTCGACCACAGGCGCCGCAGCCTCGGACGACAGAGCATTGTCTCGGGCACGCAAGCTCAGCAGATACCCTCGGGTCTTGGAGTCCAGCCTCCCCTGCTCCTCGGGAGTGGGCTCGGACGTGACAGCCCTGTACCCAGAATCCCTCAGAATCAGCGGTGGCCCCCATGCTGCCAACCCAGTGTGGCTGTCCAGGATCGCATAGTACGACCTCTTCTTGCCTCCGACTCGGGACGCATCGAAGGCAATGTGCAACGTCTTCGCCGATCCAAGCACCCGCCTGCAGGACATCCAATACTGGAACCGTTCTCGGACGCGCTGCCTGGCCTTCACCATCGACCGAGCTCGGACCTTCTGCACCTTCAGGTTGGTCTTGGCTCGGGCGGACAGCTTGGCATCGGCGGGGCCTCGGACGACGCGGGCTGCTCGCACTCTGGCCATTCGGACGGCAGGATCACGCATGTCTGGCTTGTCGCTGCTGTCGAAAATGGAGTCCTGGCAGGGATCCTCCCCGAAGTCGGAGGCCAGAACACCAGCATCCACTGCCCCGGACAAGCCTTTCAAGACGTCTGCTCGAAGCCACCGCAGGGCCTTCGTCCTCCAGAGTTGCTTGAGCACCTCGTGCACGGGCTGGGTCTTCCTGGACTTCATGGGCACAGTCTTCTTGGAGCCCCGCATCCGCTCTTTGTAGCAGGTCCTCTCGGTCAACTCGGACAATGTGACATTGCCGTGTCGGATGACCAGAGAAGCTGCCTCGGACGCGACCCGAACCCTCCACTTCTCCGGCAACAACCTCTGAAGGAACAGGGGGAGCAATGTCGTGGTCTCATCAGAGTAGACGTACAACATATGCAGCAGAAAGCAGAGAAACAACGTGCTGACGAACAGATCATGAGCCGTGTCCTCCGTTTCGCCTTGTCCCGTCTCCTTGCAGTGAGGCGGCCAGAGCACGTGCCCTCTCCCGCTTTCCAGCTGGAGCTCGGACACAAAGGCTGGCAGCCAGAACCGTCGCAGCTTGCCCATAATCGTCTGTCGTGGCTTTCGGATAAAGGAAGTAAGCCGCCAGAAATGCCTACAGGGTCCTCGGGCTTGCAGAATGGAGACTGGTTTCTCCGTTTGGAGTGCGGTTGACAAATCAGTCTGCAACAGTCTTCTTCCAAGGAGGAAGCTTTTCAGCCATTGCGACTGGGTTCCTGTCTCTGTGCGGGTAATAACGAAAGGCTCCGTCTCCGACGAGCCCTCGGACGTGTCGCCCTCGCTGGAAGCACGTCTAAAAAGGTGATACTTCAAGAGCTTCGACAGCCACGTACTCTCCCCTGCCACTCGGACGAACGCGAAACCGGCAGCATTGAATTTCAATGTGACCTCGCCACGCAGCAACAATGTTTCCTTGGTCATATGATGCTCCAGAATCGTGATGTCGTTCCAAGTGGCAATGATTTTCAGGTGGCCCTCGTGCGGCTCTTGTTTGCAAGCGGCGAGTGCATTGGGATCATTTGGAGCCGGTTCGGCAGTCATGATGATTCTTACTTGTAGTGGACGAAAAAAGCAAAAAAAAAAAGGAATTGGGACAAGCAGGGATTGATTGACCTGCAATGCATTTGTCGGGTGGCAATACTAAATAATAGTAGTAATAGTAGTAAATAATTATAAGAAGAAGAAGTACTAAGGATACATAATAACGTGACAACAGTACAGTACTGATAATATTAATTAGTGACTGGGATTTCGTGCAGAGCGAGAGTTTTGAAGAGTTGTCGACGACCCCATACAGAGAGCTGTGGCCCTTTGAAACTTTGAGACTGTAACGGCAGCACGGATGTAGATGATGATTCATGATTATTGTTAATTCTGTATTTATTCTGACCCCATAGTCAAAGCAAGCCCCTGTGAGTTTGTAGGAAGACAGCCTAGTCTCGTTCAGCAAGTGTGGACATAGTTGTATATAATAACTAGTTGGGGTACAGAGGCAGCAGGTTACCCTGACATGTGCAGTTACCGTTGCGAGGAGAGGACTGCCAGGACCAAATAAACTCGCATGGCAGATTCTCAGAATTCAATCCGGAACAAAGGAAAGACTTCTTGACCCCGTGTGCCTGAAGTCGGCATCGAAGTTGTCCGATGGCAAGAACGCCCAGGCAGCAGGTACCTCGCAAGGATGGGACAGCATGGGTCGTGCAGGTCTGGAATTGAATTCAGGTGCAAGGCCAAACCCTTGTAACTTTTTGTCCAGCCAGGGTGTGTTGCTCGTGTCTTCGCAACGTCACTGACTGATGGCATGGAGGCTATGGAACCAAAATACGAAGCTACTCCAGAGCGGCCCACCGGTCTGGCCGGCTTCGTCGGGAGGGAACTCTTTCTTCTACAGCCCCACTGTCAGAAAGTTGGAACACCCAGATGCCTCCTCGGACGCATCACATTTGAAAAGTGCCGTCGCCGTTCTCGGGAGGCTCGCCCTCGTTCTCCTCGAGTTCGGGGAGCTCCTCATCTGCCTCGTCTTTCTCGCCCTTGTTGGAGGACTTGGGAGTGCTCGGACGCGACTTTGCCTTCGGCCCGGGCCCGGCACCGTTGCTTCCGGGCGAGAACAGCCGCCTCCGAGGCGTCTTGGGTGAGCCTGGGGACTAGGAAGTTTGAAGCCGCTTTCTCTTCCGAGACTGGGGCGTCTTGTTCGCTGTGGGACCCGGCTGCTGGCTTTTCTCGGACGCCTCGTTTGGAGTGGTGATCTTCTTCTTGGTAGGAGTCTCGGGGCCGCCGTCACACTCCTTCAGCACGAGGGGCCGACTCACCGCGAAGCGGTCTTGAATCTTCATCTCCTCCAGCAGCTGGCCCACAGCTCGGACGCACACTCCCCGCTTGATTGTGCATTTGGCCCACAGGAAGGGATCGGCCAAGACGGGGTCACCTCCTGCACAGAGCTCGGCCGGAAGCTTGACCTTGGTCTTGGCTCGGGCGGCGGATGTGACCAAGGTGTTGTCGACGAGGTTGAACTGCCCATCCGCGATCTTCTCGAGGCTCCAGTAGCTGTGCTCCGCCCAGAAGTCCTGTGTCTCAGTGACTGAGTTACGTACTAATACTAATTATTCTTGCTAAGTATTAATTAATTAATTAATTAATTAATTAATTAATTAATTAATTAGGGGGATTCCACTCCCAGTTTCACACAACTTGTACCGCTCCAGTCCTTCAACGTCTTCTGCTCGGACACTCGGAAGGTGGACCCTCGGGCGCCGAGTAACTCGTACCGCTCCTTGAGCTTCCTCGTCAGTCGCCCAAGGCTCTTGCACGGCAGAGCACTCGCAGGGTCCATCCCACAGAGGTAACCCAGCACGCTGGCCACATCCAGCCTCGACAAGGACTTCTGCCTCCCGCCGTCCTCGGGCGCCGGCTGCACCGTTGTCGTGCTCAGCCACTCGGACAGGCCGCTGTTGAGCTCGGACAGTATGCCCAAACTGACCTCCTTGCTCAACAGCTTCACCTTGTTCATGTGGCCCGGCAGCTTGGTCTCGGACGGCTCGGGCTCGTTGTTGAAGTCCATGTGCCCGGCCTTGATGTTAGCCAGCATAAAGCTGGCTTCGCTCGGGTGGGACTCGAAGTAGCCCATGAGCTCGCTCAGAATCTGAGCCTGGCCCTGCCTCTGCTGCAAGGCGATCGCCTCTCGGACCTGAACCTTCTCCTTGTCCTCCAGACGGGCCTTCTTGGCCGCCGCTGCCTCCGCCTTCTTGCCCTTCTTCGGCGGCATCTCGGGCAGGCGGAGCTCGGGCAGACGCAAGAGCTCGGAGGACTCGGGAGGTCAGGTCTCGGGCGGTTGTGCCCGAAAGTGCAGATCAGGGCTCGGGCGGTTTTGCCCGAAAGTGCAGATCAGAGTTGGGGCACCTTTGCCCGATGCAGACCAGAGCTCGGGCACCTTTGCCCGAAAATACAGACCAGAGCTCGGGCACCTTTGCCCGAAAATGCAGACCAGAGCTCGGGCAGCTTTGCCCGAAAGTGCAAATCAGAGCTCGGGCACCTTTGCCCGAAAGTGAAGATCAGAGCTCGGGCACCTTTGCCCGAAAGTGAAGATCAGAGCTCGGGCACCTTTGCCCAGATGAGGATATGGTCCCGGGTCTCCAGGTCAGATCTCCTGCAATTCCCCAGAACTGCAGGATTGTCCGCGAGGAGGCTTCCTAAACAATTGTTTGTTTACTGATTGTTGAATGTTGTATGAAATGTCTAATGTAGCTGCTGGCCTTTGCTCGCTGCTGGCCTTGCTTGAATTGCAGCGAATCCTCGGCTTCTGTCTGTACCTGATGCATAACATTATTATTATAGTGGCTGCCTGCCTGTGCAGTAATTGAATCTTGCATTCGCATCCTCGTCTGCTCCCTCTCTTCTAATTTTGAGCTGGCGACAGCTTCCTGGAATGCAGAGTATCGCTCGGAAAATCGTGCAGGTTGCTTTCAAGCAGCAAGTTCCAATGGATTTCTGGTCTCATGCCTGCAACCGCTGCAACTGGATCTGTGCCTAGAGCCTCAGAACTGCAAAGCCTGGCCTCTAGACAAGTGCTCCTCGGGCCTGCGAAATGAAAGAACCGTCTCGAACATGTCCTAGCTGACGGCCGTTACATGTCAATCCTGTACTGAACCGTTCCCTCTTCACGTGCGAAGCGACTCTTTTTTGCTGCTGCACCTCGGACGACTGCCCCTCGGACGAAGCATCTACCCTTGCGGATGCTTTCCCAAAAAACGGTGCCTGATCGGCATCCTCGGGGCTTCGTCGGCCTCGCTGGCCTGACTCGCAGCGGCGACCTGGTGCCTCACTCGGACGTGCTCGGCATAGGTCTCGGCCAGGTCTCGGCCCTCAAGCCACACCCACTCGGGCAGGGTCTCGACACATCTTCTGTTGGTGTACCCCCAGACCACAGCCTGCGACACCCAGTCCCGGACCGTCTCGTGCCACCTCAGCTGCCTCTCCAGTTGAGTGATCTTCACCCTGGCCCGCCGCAGCTCATCCCGGGCAAGCCGCAGCTCCTCCTCGGGCGAGACAGCAGCCTCCTCGGGCGAAGCAGCAGCGATAGGCTGGGCCGGCACATCCTCGGTTGGATCTTCCTGCTGTCAAGAACTCAGCAGAAGATTTATGTGGGCAACCTGCTGTGGTTTGATTTCCCGATCGCGGCGAAGACTTCTACAGGATGTACATGTCTTAAAATGGCCGGTCAGAGTCTGAACTACGCCTGTCCGAGGGTGAGTACGACTATGTTAGAGTCCTCAGGTAGCTGATGATTCTCATGGAAGACTCTCTGTCATTTCTTATCCCTGCTCGGTCCTCTTCGGCCTCTTCCTCCGCCTCTTCCGCCTCCTCGGCCGCAGGGTCCTCGCTGTCTGACGAGAGAGCCATGCCGTCCTGGTCCGCTGGCCTGCCCCGGTGCTTTATCTTCTTCTTGTCGGCCTTCTTCTTCTTCTTCGCCTTCTTCTTCTCGGCCGCCGACTTTTTTCCTCTCTTGTACAGCTTCTGCAGGATCTTCCTACGCTCTTCGGGCGTTTTTGCAGCGGCCACCTCTGCATGGTCTCCATACCGAGACTTGACTCGGCCGCGGCTCTCCTTACGTTTGAGCTCGTACATCTTCCCGAGCTTCTTCCGCCGATCAGCAGGAGACATGTCCTCGGACACTTCTGCAGCATATTTTGTGCTGAACCTCTTCTCGGCCTTCTTCTTCGGAGCCGCCTCCACCAAGGCCATCTGAGGCAATGCAGTAAGTGCTCGGACGAGGACTCAGACACTACGTGACTACGAGTCGGACTGCCAGTCAATGCTCGGACTACTTTCGGACTTGCCTTCAATGTAGGGAACCTTACAACCTCAGGTGCTGGGGCTACTTTTGGGACTTGCATTCAAGGAACCTTCCAGACTCAGGTGCAGGGAGAAAGTTGTTGTGCTTAGATATGTTGCCTCTCACTGGCTCTACTGCATGCTGCTAAGCAAATCCGCGGCCGGGTTGAGTTCTAAATTGGACTACTCTTGGGAGTTGATGTCTGCAGGAGCGCTTTGGCAGAAAGTCCTCTGCTGCAATGACAAATGTCTTGCTCGGCTTCTTCAACTAACTGCAGGCAATGCCCAAGAAACACTTGCAGGACGGGAAAGCAAGAGAGGGGCACTCGCTCGGAAGCAGCCGAATCGTCGAAGCCGCATCGCCGTCGCTTCGGTCCGGCCTGAGCAGTCAGAACGGCAGGAAAAGGCTGGCAGGCTAGCTGCGAAAAGCCCTGACCAGGAAGGACCCCGCGAAGGCCCTGCGAAGGCACACCCCCTTCGACCGCAGGCCTGCGAACCCCGACTGCCGGGGGGTTCGGCGAGCTTCGGCGAACCCCTCTCTTTCTCTCTCTCTTAATAGGCAAAGAAGAGCCCCGCGAAGCCCCGCGAAGCCCCGCGAAGGGCTGCGAACCCCTCCCTCGGAGCCTTCGGCGACCAGCCCTCTGCGAACGCTTTGGCCCTTCGGCTCGAACCTCTGCGAACCCTTGCTCCAGCCCCTTCGGCGACCCTCTGCGAACCCTTCGTCCGGATTGCAAGAACACCTCCCTTGTTTGCGACCTCTCCAGGCTACGGATGCCTCGGCTTCTCCCTCTTATGCCAAGAATTCCGTGCGGCTGGCTAGATACTAGGATAGTCAATCTTGCTCGTGTGTTGCACTTTTTTCCAGTGTCTGAGTTTCAGACTCAGCAGCTCGGTCGAAGACGATTCCGCGGCATCTCGGGCACCTCATGTGTAGAATGCTCCTACACGATGTGTCCTCTCTTGGGTTTAGGGTCTAGGGCCTAGGGAGTGACACGGACTTGGTAAATTGCTCCTACACTAATTAATGTCTCCTCCCTTGGGTTTAGGGTGTAGGGCCTAGGGCAAAGGGACGAACTCGGGCTTTGTTAAATTTAAAATGCTCCTACACTATTTAAAAATGTGTCCTTTCTTGGGTTAAGGGTGTAGGACCTAGGGCTTAAGTACAAACTCCGGCTTGTAAATTGCTCCTACAGTAGTGTGTCCTTTTTTGGCTTTAGGGTGTAGAGCCCAGGGCTTAGGAACAAACTCGGGCTTTGTAAAATGCTCACACACTACTTACTCATGTGTCCTCTCTTGGGTTTAGGCTGTAGGACCTAGGGCTTAGGGACAAACTCGGGCTTTGTACAATGCTCCTACACTAAAAACTAATGTGTCCTCGGTGGGCTTTAGGGTGTAGGGACAAGGGCTTCGGGACAGACTCGGGCTTTGTAAATAATATGCTCCTACACTAACTCTCTTGGGTTTAAAGTCTGGGACCTAGGGCTTAGGGACAAACACGGGCTTTGTAAATTGCTCCTACACTAATTAATGTGTCCTCCCTTGGGTTTAGGGTGTAGGACCTACGGCCTAGGGAGAAACTCGGGCTGTGTAAAAAATGGTCGTAAAATAATTACTACTGTGTCCTGTCTTGGGTTTAGGGTGTAGGGCCCAGGGCTTAGGGACAAACTCGGGCTTTCTACTTGTAAACTGCTCCTAGAGTAAGTTAATTTCTGTGTCCTGTCTTTGCTTCATGGTCTAGGGCCTAGGGCTTAGGGACAAAGACCTTCGTGGCTGAATGCCAGCAGTGTCCAGAAAGCCTATGTTATACAGCATTAGAGACAAAGGCTAGCTCTTGAATTATCCGTCTCGAACAAGTACTCGGACGTGCTTCTGCTTGCAGACCCCGACTAGATGATATGATTCGGGCAGACTGACTGGGGTGGGCTGAAGCCTTATTCAAAAAAGGCACTTATCCTAGTCTAGCCTGCACAAACCCGCAAGCATGAGGATCTCCGCCAGGAAGTGCCACTCCGATGTCTGGACCGAGCCCCCGCTGTGCTGCGACTGCTGTGTTGGATGTTGGAAGAGGGATGCCTTGCCGTGATGGCAGTTGTGCTGGCATGTCGCATGGGGCAGTGGTGCTGAAAGGTGCCATTCCTGCCGCGGCTTGCTCCAGAGCTCAAGCTCTCGTCGTCAAGGAGCGGCGGCGATGTGCCCGAGTAGTAGACGCCGCTGGTGGTCGTCAAAGCCCTACGGCGCTCGAAGCCGCTGGAGGCGAGCTACTCGCCAGGTGGTACGCTCGGCGATGGCTTCCTTGAGATTCTGCACTTTCCGCCCACACCGGACGCTGGCCGAGTGCGCCGAACTCCGAGTTGACGTCGGCCTTGGCCTACAGCAGCATGCCGACCACCTCCTGATGGCCTTCCTCGCAACAAAGCCTAGACTTGACACCAATGCCGACAAAGCGACCTAGTGCTCAAGGGTCCGAAACAACAGCCCAAGTGTGGCCGAGGAATACAGGCAGCCCCAAGCAAAGGATAAGTAGATGGGAGTGTTTAGGGTGCCAGGTCTATTGCTTAGGTTCCTTACTTCGGCGAATCATCCCTGGATCTGCGGCCTGAACCCCGCTAGCCTGGTCGACGTCACAGCCGAAGGCTTCTTTCTCCTGACCAGGGCAGTTGTCAATACTGTCGGTTTCTATTTTGGAAAACGCTCGGGTGCTTGAAGGCGGAGAATGGGGGATATGGAAGAGAAGATTGAGGCTGCAGCACCTTTGTCATGCTGTCGCATGGTTAAATTAGAGGATGGATTGCCGGAGACATCTCTATGTTCATTGGATATGGACCAGGAATCCACTATGTACGGTCTTGCTGGAATTCCTGTTCTACTGGAAGAGTACAAGAGTTGTTTTTTTTCATGCCTGATACACCAGTAGCAATAGGAATGGAACTAGCAGGAGTACTGCTACAAGGATTAGAGCATCTCGAGTACGACAAGTTGTACTGCTCAAACTAAGAAAACTTAAAACTACCACGAGTCGCACCACCCTTACCAGCAGCAGCAGGAATAGCACTACTACCACCAGGACAACGAGCAGCACCGCTGACGGATTTGTGGTCTTATTTTACTATGTGTCAAACTTCCACGCAATCACGCCGCAGATTTTGGTTCTGTAATACGGTACGACGTGGTTGGGTAATGCTGCTTCTGTGAAAATTAGCCAAGTTGTAATTTATTACTGTTATTTTTTACTCTTACTGCGAATACGAAGGCAATTGAAGTCTTCGCAAACACAAAGAAAACTTCGCTTATTGTTTAAAACGCATAACTATGATGATTTTTGTTTTGTTTAGTATTCTTCTGTTTGACTATTCAACGCAGTTCCTGCGCCGATTCAGCTCTCCACGCAGTGACGGCGCAGAGCTTGCTCCACGCAGTCACGGCGCAGAGCTGGGTCCACGCAGTGACTGCGCAGCAGTTGGTGGCAGCATGAATTACATCTATATTAAACAGCACTTAGTATGAATAATTGTAATAGTATTTAATTAATACAACTGATTTAAATTTAATACAACAACTACTACTAGAAATACTACTACTAGAATTAATACTTGTAGTACTAGTATTACTACTATAATAAAACTCATTGTAGTAGTACTGTCACTAGCACTTGTACTAGTACTAATACTAGCAGTAATACTAATACTAACAATAATAATTATCAAGTAATGCTGAATGCTACTAGTAGTTGCCGTAATAGTAGTAATAATAATAATCGTAACAATAGTTATAAAACTACTTGTACTACTATATCTATTCATAGTAATGGCATCCAATTATTTATTGCTGCTGTATGACTAGTAGTACTATTACAAACACTTGTAATGGTACTTTGGTACTGATGCTACGATTAATACAAGTACTACTACTACCAGTGCTGCTACCAATATTTAGTGCTACTACTACTATAACTATTATTAATAATAAGATTCCTACTACTAATAATTATTTCATATTACTATTAATGCTACTAGCACTCGTGGCAATGCGAGAAATGATAATAATTTAAGTGCTAGCAATACTTCTAGCAATACTCATATTCTTAGAACTCATATCCGAATTAATATTATTAGAAATATTAATTAAGTAATAATAATAATTTAATTATTTCATATTATTTTAATTACAGGATTCCACGCAGTGCCTGCGCCGACCAGCATCTCCACGCAGTCACGGCGCAGAGGGGCCTCCACGCAGTCACGGCGCAGAGGGGCTTCCACGCAGTCACGGCGCAGAGCTGTCTGGTCACGTATTATTCAAAGTTACAAGAACCTTGCTATGCGGCTCTACATCCAAACTTGTAACATAAGTTCGCATGCCTGACAATTCTGAACTCCAACCTGCAGCAAGGGCCTCGGACGTGTTTCGGCTCGGATGGCACCAGGCTGCTGTCCCGCCTCAGATTCGACAGAGCTTGGACTGAAACTACTCCTACTCCGTTCTTGTCGAGGACTTGAATTCAAGGATACCTCTCGGACGACTTCTGCCTGCTGCTGCTTCTCTGTCTGTCTCATTTTTATTGGCAGAGACTCCCCAATCCGGAAGAAACCCCATCAGAACCATCCGAGAAATCCAAGGACGACAACGCTGGGTGACTCGCGACGGGTCTGCATTGGGCATGCCGTCACCTGCGACCAGGTCAAATCAAAGTCTGTGACCGCTGAAGGTGTCAAGAACAAGCACTTCCTGCAAGCTGCACGGGTCCTTTTTTCGCCGCAAGTGGCGAACGGCGCTTATTCGGATGCAAGATGCAGCGGCTATGCCGACTGCACAAAAGCCGTGCCTTCACGGAGGCAAAAGAGATTTTGCACTCGGGCGACTGATTTATGATGATTGATGAGCTTGTTTCTGTAGAATGCTTGCATATGCATAAGTTAATAAGTATCCAATTCACATTGCCTGTGCAATTCTTTAAAGCATCGCAGCTCTGATGAGGTACTAATTATGTATGTAATTTTAGCCGCCATCTCGGACAAAATCTACCTTTGCTCCGGATCAAGACTCGGGCAGGACTTGGACCGGACGTGGCTCAGTCCTCGCTGCCCTCCTCTTTGCCCGCCGCCTTGCTCTTGCCCTTGCCCTTGGTCCGAGCTCGGGCGGCCCTCATCTCCCTGGCCTTCGCCACCGCCTTGGCCTTCTCCTCCGCCTGGGCTCGGGCTGCCAGACGCTGCCGATGCGTCGCCATGATCGCCCGCTCCTCCTCCTCCGCCGTCCGCTCCACCTGACGTGGAATCTGGCAAAAAAGGCATGACTGACACTGACCGCTGCTCACTTCAGAAAACTTACCCAGAGGACGCCCGCTTGATTTTTTTCAATCGGCCGCTTGATTTTGGAGGCACACGAAACTTCTATTGAATTTGAGGAAATTTCAATCGTTTGGAACTTTTGTTGGTACGTGTTTCTATTGATTTTGAGTGTTGACTTCTATTGTTTTTAATCGTGGTCTTTCTATTGATTTTATGGAAAATTTCTATTGATTTTATGGAAAATTTCTATTGATTTTATGGAAAATTTCTATTGATTTTATGGAGATTTTCTATTGATTTTGAGGCGGATGTTTCTATTGATTTCAGCTTGCTGAAACGACGGCCCGGGCGGCCCCAGTTTGCTAACCAAATAGAGAGAGAGAGAGAGAGAGAGAGAGAGAGAGAGAGAGAGAGAGAGAGAGAGAGAGAGAGAGAGAGAGAGAGAGAGAGAGAGAGAGAGAGAGAGAGAGAGAGAGAGACAGAGAGACAGAGAGACAGAGAGACAGAGAGACAGAGAGACGGAGGAGACAGACAGAAGAGATGGGATGTGGGCCGGACGGCCCCACGAAGGGAGAAGGGGGGGGAATCATTTTTGGCAGGTTCGTGCATGGCAGCCGTCTTGCAACCAAAGCTTCCAGGGGCCGGACGGCCCTAAGAAGGAAGAAGGGGGGGAATCATGCTTCAAATCTCGTGCATGGCAGCCGTCTTCAAGCCAAGCTGCCAGGAACTTTGGGCTAGGTCAAGATTCAGGGCGATGATGAAATTGTCGTCCAGGCCTATGCCAAGCTGCTTCACGCCAAGGTTCCAGGCAAAGTCGCGAGGTCCTTGGTCGTGATGTGGCGGAGAGGTTACCTAGACCAGCTGGAGATTCTTGGCATGAACACATATACATATACATATATATCTACATATATATACTTATACATATGCCGTATATAGACTATGTATTTAATTTTTTAATTATATAGAGCTAAGGGATGTCGACAAGGAAGTGGGCTTCCTGAACTTTTTGGAGTACCTCATGTACAAGATCGAGAATGATATGGACATCGACCCCGAGCGCTGGCCGGAGGCGACGAAGCACATGAAGATGAAGGAGCACGGGTACATCCGCTTGTTGCTCAACGATGCTTCATTGATCGCTCTCCAAGCAAACCCAGGCCCCTTGAGCGGAATGACGCAGCCTCAACTACTTTCGGAAGCAGTGCGGGTGGGGCTTAAGGTACACCAGTCCTGGAGCGACCAGGAGTTGCGGGCGAGGATCATGGAGCACGTGGACGCTACATTTTTTTGAAATTGAGCCGCCCGTGCGCCAGGTCCGAGGATCTGACCAGTGCCAGGCGGCTGGGAGGTGAGCTCCAGGACAAGCCTCAAGTTTCCAAGCTTCAAGGGGTCGTTTGTTAGAAGCGGCTTAATTCAAGTGCTAATCCAGGGCAGGCTACTGCCAGGGTATAATTCAAGCCGAGATCGATCAAGCCCTGCTTGACATGCAAAATTGTCTTGGCGAGAAGAGGACCTGAGCTGAAGTTTTTTTTCATAGTACGCTGCATGCTTAAGGCAGGCCTAGCCAGGTCCTGGGCTTCAAGCTCCAGGCAGGTCTGTCGGGTTTAAGTGCTGCAGGCCGCCAGGCAAGTCCTCAGGTTCTTAGAGCCATGGGCAGCCCCGCAGCTGCTGGCCGCGGCGGCGAACGCAACTTCGCCAAGCCGGAGGTGGACCAGGAGCACTTGCTGGACGGGTTCAAGAAACACGTCAAGCTCCTAGGTGTCCAGGCCGCCTTCAACTTCGACCCCTACGGCAACCTAGCCAAGACGAGTGCTGTCCAGGCCAAAGGGCTTTCAAAGGCGACGGTTTTGCTCAAGAAACTCCAGGAGGTGGAGAGCGGCTTGGCTTTCAAGTACAGGGACTTGAAGGAGTGCTTGGCCAAGGTCAGCAAAGACTACCCGGACCTCATCCACCAGGCCCCGCTGAGCAAGCAAACTGCTTGGGCTGGGGACACGGCCGCGATGCTGCTGACCGTCATGGCTCATGCTCGCCGCTTGTGCAACGACACCAGGTTCAAGGAGGCTTGCAGCAAGGCGACCCAGTTCGAGATCAAGGATCTCGAGGAAATCAGGGCGCTGCTTCTTCCAGAAGTGTCGGCCTCACCAGCCAAGCTCCAGCAGGCGGAGACCCACAACACCAAGCGGCCGAGCACAGGGACGCCAAGCCCTGCGACCACGCCGCCAAAGCTACGGTCGTTAGCCCCTGCGAGCAGTCCGCTTCGAAAGATTCGGACCAGGGATCTGGAGCTTCCAGACACTCCCAAGACCGCCAAGACGAGTTTTAGCCAGGAAGCCGAAGGCAGTCCCGTGCCAGGCAGCAAGGCTCGAATCAGGAAGTCTTGGGAGGGCGAGGTTTTGAAGAAGCCAGCTGCAGCCGCTAAGCCTGTGAAAAAGGACAGTGACAAGCCGAAGAAGAAGCCGGCCTCTAATCTTAACATTAGAAAAATATTTTTTTTTTTTTTTAAGCATATATTTCTATCTAGGAGGATGTATTTAAGTGACCCCCTGAATGTTTTCTCCATCATCAGGCCCTGAAGGACAAGGACAAGCCGGAGTTGACGGAGGCTGAAAGGGGCAAGCTGCAGATCATGAACTACCACGACAGTGTCGCATTGAGAGTCGACGGTTCTAGGCAGCTTTTCCAGATCGTGTGCAGGAAGAATGGTCGGGATAAGACCAAGCTTCAGGTTGCCAAGATGAAGAAGAAGCTCGCCGAGGGCGGCTCTTTGGCAGAGGCCTTCAAGGAGAAGGCTAAGTTTTTGGAGTCCTAGCTTCAAGTCTTTTAGTGTTCCAAGCCAGGGCTGGAAGCCCGGTGGCCTCGACTGCATAAGCCAGTATGCATGAGTGAAAAACACATCGACCCTCCAGCTGCATGAGCCTGCAAGTACAGTTTCAAGGGCTGGACAGCCCTTTTCGGCGGCAAATGCTCCCAAGCGAGATCGATCTTCGGCCGCTGCAGCTCCCAAGCTCAAGAAGCAGCTTTAGGAGTTACTTAGTCAGGCAGCCAAGGAGCTGCCAAGTCAAGCCGGTCCAAGCCATGGCCGGCCAGCAGCCTCGAGGGCGCCCAGGAGGAGCCATTCCCGCGATGGGAAAGGGCCCCCAGCGAAACAGTCAGCCAGGCGGCACCGGACACCTGCACGCACGTAACAAAGTTTTGCGTTTTTTTAAGGATTTAACGAAACCGCTGATGTCTATATTTGAAAGCACTCAGACTCAAGCGCCTGGCGAGAGAACTGGAGGGCGCTTTACAGCCAGTACAAGGACGAGGCCGGCCTTGGAGTAACAAGCAAAAGTTTATACATACATTATATATATATATATATCAAAAAATATACATAAAAATATGTACATATATATATATATATATATATATATATATATTTGTTTTTTATATGTTTGTGTCTCTTGTTGCGGTCCCTATCTAAGCCCCCATCCCCTAAAACTATATACTTAATGAAAACCCCTGCGGCCAGGGCGAGACCTTCGGCCACTGGCAAAACGATGTGGTGCAACACCTTAGCCTCAAGTTCGACACCCAGATGCCCCAGGACCAGTCGATCAGGTTGTTCATTAACCGGGTATTTGAGCAATCAGGAACAATCGAGTCGATCGACGAATGGCTGGAGGTACAGTTGGATGAAATGAGCATAAAAAGGAGCTGCAGCCAGGAGCCCCAGGATCTCCGCTCATCCAGGAGCCAGCAATCCCAGGAGCGGATCCACATTAATTGGACCTCCAGGAGGGATGGGCAGGATGAGCAGGGTCAGCGGCCCTGGAGGCAGCCACAGCCACTGCCTGCACCTCCTAAGGGCCTCCAGCTCCAGGGCAAGACGTCGCCACCTCCCAAGCAGCCGCCGGCGAAAGCACCTGCCAAGGAGCAGCTTGACTGAATTTACTTGACCTTTTAATCTTCAAAACCTTTAGCTGTCTTCAAGCCGTCAAGGGCTGGAAGCCCTATTGAAGCCGTCAAGGGCTGGAAGCCCTATTGAAGCCGTCAAGGGCTGGAAGCCATATTGAAGCCGTCAAGGGCTGGAAGCCCTATTGAAGCCGTCAAGAGCTGGAAGCCCTATTGAAGCTGTCAGGGGCTGGAAGCCCTATTGAAGCTGTCAGGTGCTGGAAGCCCTTTTAGCTGGAAGCACCCCCAAGTAGCAGTGGAAACACCCAAAATTAGCCCTTAAGTTTGAGTCATGATCTCAGGCCCGCTCCGCCCGATACCCCGGCGACCTCAGTCCCAGCCACCACAGCAGAAGGCGACCTTCCAGGCTTGAATTATCCAAAGTCATGTATAAGCCACATGTAAAACGATTTTTGAAAACCCGTAAGCTTTCTTTGAAATCTCGGCAGCCTGCAGGAGGTCAAGCTGAGACGGAGGATCCCGTTGTCCTCGAATTCTTGGAAGCCGAACTTGCCAAGCTCCAGGAGACCAGGCTCGAGGTGGCCCACGAGATCTACAGGCGCAACCGCGAGGTCGGATCTTTAAAACATAATTATCATCTACTCTTTAAGCAAAGATTTTATTGTAAAAAAACCTATTATACTGTTTCCTTCTATTCTGAATTATAGGAATATACGATTTCCAAGGCCCAGCTCCAGGACGAGCAGGAAAACGAAAGGCAGGCCACAGAGACGGAATTCCAAGAATTCCAAGAGTCAATGGAAGAAGTCAAGGCGAGCTCTGATGCCGAATGGGAGGAAAAAATGATAAAGGAGGTGGAGGAGAGGAGGGCCAAGAGGTCGAAGACGAGGAGTGACGACCTAAGCAGAACGCTGGTCGTCAAGCGCCAAGACCTCGACAGAGAGCTCTCCAAGCTCCAGGAAGCACTCATCTCCAGGTACGAACGGGACGTGAGGGACCAGTTGTCCAGGTTGAAGTTGGAAGTCTGGAAGTCCAAGGACCAGGACTTCACGACCAGGCTGGAGATGGAGACCGAGAAGCTCCTCAAGCTTCGTCCACGCACTGAAGACATGCTGGAAGCTATGGACAACCTCAGGTCTCAAGCCGGTCTTCCCAAGTCCGACCGGTCCCAAGGTCCCCAGAGCCATGATCTTTTGGGTCTTGGCCAGGACCAAGTCGACCCGCCCCAGGGAAGCCACCAAAAGCCCACCAGCAGCCACCAACACAACCCGGAGCAGACCACGGAGCAGACCCCAGGCCCAGCAGACGGTACTGACAACACCGGCCAAGGGGATGGCCAAGGGGATGGCCAAGGGGATGGCCAAGAGGATGGCCAAGGGGATGGCCAAGCGGATGGCCAGAACCAGCAGGGGTGGACCAACTCCGGGAACCAAGGTGGCAACCAAGGCGGCTACCAAGGCGGCAACCCGGGCGGCAACCAGGGCGGCCCTTGGAGCAACTACGGCCGCACCCAAGGCCAAGGCTCCTCCTCCCACGGCTACCAGCAACAGCAGCAACAGCAAACAACGTGGGGCAGTGAGCCAGGAGAAGCCCTTGGAAGAATTCCCCCCTGGCTTCCGTACTGGGTAAATGCCACAGGCGAGCAAACCCAACACCCCAGACCCTAAGCTCAAACTACAAATTAAAGCCCACATTTTTTGTTCATCCCTTTTCAGGTGGCGAATACGTGGGCGACGCCGATGACAACTTCATCCACGCATTCGGCTGGGACTGCTTCGCCAAGTGCCGAAGCTGAGTCTTGTTTCTATTGGAATCGCTTTCATTGCATTCGTTAGAACCCATTCTTACGTCCAAGGGCTGGAAAGCCCTAGCTTTTTATTTGATCTGCAACTCAGGCTCAAGATGCTCGTATGTGGGCCAGCGGAGCCAGTTGAGGGGCGCCACGTGCAGAGGCTGCATGTTCAAGGGCTGCTACGACTACAGAGGGGACGATGCTGCCAAGGACCTCTTCAGGAAGGTGTGGCCATCTGAGCCTTGGAGAAGAAGATGATCTTTAATCCACACTCCAGGTTCCAGGTTTGCCCAAGCTGTCTGAAGCAGCTTCTTTTTCAAGCACCTTTTCTTTGAGTCCAAGCCACGTGCGGCAGAGAACCAACTGTCAGTGTAGGGCAATGTTTTGCAGATCCCAAGCTTGTAAGCGAGTAAATGCCAATTCCACGAACAACATGAACTACTCATTTATGTTTGTGTTTCATCAAACCAAAAAAACTCGTATACTCAAGCATATGCAAGCTTATATCAGGGATCCAAGTCTAGTACATTAACCCGCTAGCCAAGGAGGTTCCAAAATGGGTCACAAAGCCGATCATCGAGACCCCAGGCAGCCAACACGACCTCGAGAACCCAGTCGTCCACACTACAGCCCTTCAAGAGAACCCGATCGTCGACACTACAGCCCTCCAAGAAAACCCTGTGAGTCTTCAGGAGGACCCTCCACGACATGTGGGGGCTCCGTTGTGGGTACCAGCAGGGCCCTCAAGCACCAACGTAGGGGTTCTTCTCATGGGCACCAGGGGCTGGAGTCCTGCTGATATCGCACTGTACAGTGGTATTGCATCGGTAGTTAAGCATTCCCTACCTATAATCAAGGAGTGCTTGGAAATTCTTGTCAAGTCCCAAGCACACATCTCCATAAGAGAGAGAAAAGAATCGGGACATTATAGTGAAGCCCACGACACTTACCACAACAAAGACCAGGAACTAAGTGGTGGGAACTTCCTTTTATGCTTGGCGGCTGTGCTTTTGGAACCTTCACTTTCTTCAGGCTGGTCAAGGGAGGACAAGTTCGGTGCTTTTGTGGAAGCTTGGTTGGTGACCAGGAGAACAAAACCCAATCTCCAGGTCCAAGCCATCCAAGACTCCCCAGCCTCCCAACCCAGCCAGGCGTCAGGATCCACATTTTCAGGATCCGCATCGCCAAATCTCCAAGTGGTCCAAGGTTCAGGCTCCCAGGCTTCAAGCTCCGAACAGCTTGGAGTCCAGGATGACCTAGCCAGGACCCACCACGACACGTTTGTCTCTTTTTGCAAGGCCTGGCAGCCGGTCTGTGCCGTGATGAGGCAAAGCCCCAGGCTCCGAGAACGCTTAAAGTGGGAGCTTGGACGGGACCATTGTATGGCTGTGATGGAAGAAGTCGCAAGCCATCATCCAGTCATACAGCGAGTTCTTTCGCCAACAGGAGCGCCTCTCCAGGACATTTAAAGTTGAAGTTTTCAGTGTTTCGAAATAAGAAGCAGTGGCATTTATAAGTACAAAGTGTTCCAGGTGAGGCCTCAAGCCGTACTTCGTTTGTTTCAGAAACCAAGCACCGACCTCAGGCGCTGCGACCGTGAAAAAAGTGTTCAAGGCTGGACAGCCTTTCAGGCTCCATGAAATATCATGTGATATCATGTGATATCATGGATCTTCATGGAACTTCATGGAACTTCATGGAACCCTCATGAACGCGTCATATGAGCATCCATGAGATTCCATGAAATCCCATGAGATCCCATGAAGACACATGATATCACATGATATTCTGTGAATTGTAGGTAACCACCACCAC